>JBCAUG010030809.1:0-10270 GCA_038406175.1 Haplosyllis leylae
TCAATGTTGTGACAGCTTGTGCAGGTTGATAATGTTGTGATGATTTGGAGTTGTGAGCAAGCTTTATATTCTTTCTTCAAATGTTATCTTTTCTTCATTATCTCTTAATTTTAATGTTAGATGATGGTATCACAAAAGTTTTCTGACTACCTGAATCCAGGCATTGAGGCCCAAATCCAAGGATGTAACTACTGCAAACAAATTAATGAACAATGTTCTGGACAGATAATAAAATCTCATAAAACATGAAAGTTTCTTATTTTTTGATTGATTAAAATGGTAAATCTCATTAGTGAGATTATATGAGATTTGAGTTTTTTATTGTTGCAAGTGATAACACCCGAACTAATAGCAGAAAATATTGCAGATTAGAGTGGTAAGCCAAGTAAAAAAGGCCACTTCATCACATTGGTAAATATCAAAATATTGGGCTGTGAAAGTTTCACCAGGTGGCTCGTTCACTCCCTTCGCTCCCGGGGGGCAAAGGGGAGCAAAGGGGGAGAAGGGGGGCAAAGGGGGCAAAGGGGAGCAAAGCGTATTGTATACTATGTTTTAGCGTCCACACCACCTGCGGCAACAAAAAGTTTGATTACAACATATAGTGGTTATGTATCCCCACCACCGGCAAATAGAACCATCATCCCATATACAGTCACTAGGCAACAAAAGTCCTTTGTAGGTCCCTACCACGGGACCAAAATTTCGCTGCAAAAACCGTCAATCAACCACTAGATCTAAGGTGAATCTAACGAGCCACTAAATATATAGATGTTGAGAACATTGGGTATGTAACACGTCATAGTAATAAGAACCTTCAGAAACCACATATGGAGTGGGCTACGTGCCTGGGGAAACTCATGCAGTTCGCAAACTCGTGCAACTATGCACGTACTGGATCCAGGTCTCAAGGTGGTGTAGGTTGGTGCATCTGTCCGTTTGTCTGTTTATCGTGTAGCGTCATCCAGTTTTTTGTTGCTTGTGTCAAGCATCGAATCAAAGAATTTTATTCACTAGGTGAAAGTTAATAAGTATTGTTCCAGAGTTCTTGTAATAGTTCTCACACACATTTCCAAAGAGCTGACCAATATATATTTGAACAAAGAGCTAACAAATGGTTCACGTGTAGTCCCAGAGGTGTAAGTGCCAGAATTCACCAGGATGGCTTGTATCTGTAATTTTACTGCAGGTATGGGAACAGTTTTATTTTGTTCCGAAAAAAGAAATTTTGGAGTAGATCTATCAAAAACCAAACATTTCATTGTTGATCTATGCTGAAAGCGCAGGGCAAATTTTAAGCTTAACTACTCATTTCTTTATTGTGCTTCAATTAGAAAATTTTAAATTGTAAATTTCAGTCTGATTGACCTGGTTAAAATCTCGAAGCGGGTTCCTGCACATACTGCGCTAGTGACGAAGCCTCTACAAGCATAGGTTCATTTGAGCTCAGAGTTAAGGGACCCAAAAAGCAATTTTGTTGAACAAACAATGTGATATTTGGCGTTGATCTTGTGAATCTTCAGAGTTAAGCTCATATCGATTCTTCTTTAACATGAACTGATAAACCTATCAATTCAAGCTGTGTTTTAATGAATGTTACTTAGTACTTTTTTCGGAATTTTAGGAGGACACAAGTCCTTTTTGTGGGTTTCTTAGCTCGGGTGGATCCCATTGCCTCTGTGTTTTACTCATGTTTGATTGATAATGCAGAATCAAAAATGTATTGTACTATTACCTAGAGCATGATTTCTGCATTCGAATGACAGGAACATTTCGATAAGTTCTTTGTACAATATTTTGTCAATGAGGAAAATTGAATTAATTGAATAACCACATTTGAATATTTCTTGTCGTAACAGTAACAATATAACAACAAATTGTGGAGTCATGCAAGGCATTCTGGACTTTGGATCAACGAAATAAAAGGTATGTACTGGAAACAAGGAAAAGAGTTTTGGGCCAGGAGCGGGGGGAGGGGAGGGGTGGTTTGGGTCCTTTCTGACCCTGTTACTTCAATCTGCAACAACTGATTAAGAAGTTCTGATGTTCAACTGCAGAATAGTCACCAGGAATGGTGTCAGCTGGAGACAATCGAGAATAAGACACCAGTCCAATAAGGAGTCTAGTGTGCTACAACCTCCAATAGCCAAATCTGCAAAGGTGTGGAGCAGTAAATTCCATTGTTCTGTTTGTTATGGGATTTCGGTGTCCTGATTCAAAAGAAATATCCTACCTTGGCATTTGCCGAGACCATGTCTGAATCGAGTTTTTCACAAAATAGTCGAAAATGGTGATATTGCACACTGTGGGAACAGCATTAATTTCTGACTGTTTTTGATGAGTCAGTCAATTCTGACTTATGGTGGTCTATGAGAAATAAATATGTGAAATGATTTTGCAAAATTGAGACCATTTCTCTACAAAATACTTCACAAAGTAAAGATCTAGACTGCATTTTAGTTTTGACACTATATATGTGCTAGATATTGACAGATTTTTTAACAGAAAGTTACCTAAAAATGACCTAAAAATGGCAAAAAATCCATGGTTGTTGAAAACAGTCAGCTTTACTACCCGAAAACAAAAAATCCAGCAATAATGTTACCCTAGTGAGCATTGAACCCACTTCACCCATTTGGATCTGATGTTCTCCTCTCTGAGCTATTGAGGCATGATACTTGGGGTATCTAAGATATTCATATGGTCATGCTTTATAAGTTCTAACTTAATAATTTTAGAGCAAGATTGAAGTGGTGAACTGACACATGCCTTGATACCTCAGGGAGAAGAACATTTGACCTGAATGGCTGAAGTCCCAGGTTCAGGACTCACTGGGGTAACATTTTATTGATATTTTTCTTTTTTGTTTTGATATTGTGGATTGCCAATTGTACGTGTGTGTGAAAACTCGAATATTTAAGTGCAAGATAGTCACTACATCTGTGCAACAGCTCGCCTCACATGATACATGTGTCTTGCACAAGAAGATGCAATATTCATTTTTATTATAAATGTTATTCGAATACATGAATCTCTATGGCTTGTCCATTATTCAATACATATACCTTCAGGCAGTACTATTCACCTTAGACCTAATTTCTACATACTTTTCGTAAACAAATCCAGGCTGCAAAAAAACTGGTGGATTATCTACTCACTGAAGGAGAATCTTCGGGCGTAAAGCCATGATCACCTCCAAAGTGACCATTTTTTGGTATGTCACTGGCACAGTTAAGGACAACTCATTCAACCTCTTCAACTAAAGAAAAAAAATCCATTTATCTCTGAATAGATGAAAACTGTCACTCGCTCACTTCTCACTTTTTACTGTTTCTTTTTCTGATAACATCGTTACTTGCAATGTTACCAATAAATTTTTCCCTGACAAAGTTAGCAACATTATCAACAAAGGTTTACGCAGGGAAAAGCACAGGGCTATAAAGACTACTTTTAATTGTAGGCATTTAAACTTCAAGTGGGTAATAAAATTTCATTGACATTAGATGAAAAAATGAAAGGAGATGAATGAAAACAGCAACCATGTTGTACGCATGTGCGTCACCCCCCCCCCACCTCCTCCCCCAGCGTAGAAGGCTCATTTCTCCTCTACTGGGAGCTAAATAAACAGAGTAGACATCCCCAGAAATCTAAAACAGAGATGTCAAAGGCCTAACAAAAAATGTATATCCTCCAAATAGATTATTTTTAAAAGTCGTGTATTAATGTATATACTTTTTCTGAAGAGATCATACATGTTGTAATTGCCGTAGGGGCCAAGGAGCCATGCCCCCTGTCCCAGATATGGACTATCTCTTATGCACCTCTTGGTTTTAATTTTATATTTTTCAAAAAAAATTGCAGCCTCCCTTTGCTCAGCATAAATATCATATTTTTTTCAGTCTTTCAGCCCAACTTCATTTTATATTTTGTCTTCTTATGTGCATACTTCTTCTACATTATATAGACTCAAGCCATAACCTATCTTGTGTGAAAAGCCATAACCTATCTTATCTGCAAAGATTGAAGTATTTTTGCATACATAATTACATTAAAATTTTTAAATATGTTTATGTAAAATTGTTTTGAAATTTCAAAAAATGTTAAAAGTTCAACCATTTCTGGTGGCCCAAGTAGGCCCCAGACCCCTGGTTTACAGACTAATGTATCGCCAAACAAAATAAAAAGTACAAGTTTGTCAAAATGGGTGGAATATATTGTATCAAAATAGATATTTCGTAGTGTGCCCACATAAATGTTAGTTAAAATTTTTGAATAAAAGTACCAGGAAAAGTGAGAGAATGCATATTTGACAATTAAAAATGCTACAGCTTCTGGGGCCCTAAGTGGGCCCCACACCCCGGCTTACTAATGTATCTGCAAACAAAACCAAAAGAACAAATAACATCCTTGATTTTCTCATATTAAGAACAGGAATGTTACATTCGAAATGACCACAATATTTCATATTGAAATAGACATTTTCACACAAGTGTAAATCAAAAAAATTGAAAAAAAAAATACCAGGAAAAGTGGGAGAATGCATATTTCACAGTTAAAAATGAGCTTCCAGGGCCCTAAGGCTAATTTCTGCTCACTTTGCTTGCCCAACTCTGCTTTACCACGTTGGCAAACTCTCAGAAAAATTTCTGGCCCTCCGACCAAATCCTGGATCCGCTACTGATTGTTGAAGGGAACTGGTCGAATATCATTGCATTGTTGTGATGAAGGATAAAACCATGAGGTTTCTGTTAAGAGGAAAGTACTGATCACATGATGCAGCAATTTCCCCTTAAGACTTAAGTATATATTTTTATAAAGGGTTACACAAAAAAGACTCAATGGATATAAATCACATTTAAAGAACTACAATTCATATTTTGTTTTGGTATGTATATTTATTATTATCATTTATTCTTCTTTTTCGAAATGGAAATGCAACATGTAAAAGCACCCCACTACATTTTACTTGTGTTTTCCCTATTTTATGTTTGATTTAGGGCCCACTTACATTTAGCGTCTGCGACACTGCTGCGACATCGCTTCCAAATCAAATGAATTCTGTGCTGTACTGTTACACCAAGCGTCAGTGATTGTTGCTTGGAAATCGCTTTTGCAACCCATTCAGAGCGATGTCGCAGTGACGTCGCAGACGTGTCACTGTCGCGAGATGTAAATGGGCTCTTATCCAATTAAATGATTTTTTCCGGATCCATTCAAGAATGAATGAAGGCTTCTGAAAATGTTTCTGTGACATAAACTCACAGCTGGCTTGTCAGTGTAATGGTTACGACTTCTGAATAATGATCAGTAGGTTGTGGTTTCCCGTACAGGATTTTTAATTTTTAGAAAAAAAAAGGATCTGATCTACGTTGTCTAATTTTGCTTTCAAAATAGGTAAAACTAAAATAATGGCATAAACAATGCAGCCTATGCTTTGTTCATGCAGTTGCGACCTCTGTATCTTCTAAATAGACAGAGGAGTAGGTTTCTTCCAAGTATGATTACATCTTCATGAATAAATGAGGCTGCAAATGTTTCTCAACACTGAGATGTATAACAAGCATTGTATTTATATTTTTGTTTTTGGTGGCTCCTTTTGGTTACGTCGGCATGCGCTTAACATCCTGTCCAAGCCCTTAACATGAGCCTTTGGCAGTTTTATGAAAATTAGGTCTACTTTAAGCTGCAATCATTGGTTAGGATTTGTTCACACAGAAGGCTGGCATGACGTCAGTTAACAACGTCACGAGACAACATTTTAACTACGTTCATGACGTCATTTTTATACTATTTTAGCCTGAACAGAGGACATTCACAGTTTGTGTTTTGCTGATAAATAACTCATATTGAATGCGACAATAGAAGTTTATTCAAATAAAAAGCATCGATGCTAACGCAACAAAAATAATTATTTTAAAATGTCAATATCATATGTTTCTCTTTTATCATCTCTGTAATCACTGTTGTCCATTTCATCCTGCTTATTTCTTGCCACGACTAAATAAAACATAGAATCTTTAAAAAAAGCATGTGTAACTAATAATTATATCTCAAAAACTAGGTGTACTCAAATTTTATTTCTATTGAAATATTTTAATTGGTACAATTTGTTCTTCATGTAGAGACAAATTGTCTGCGTTTCATACATTGGAGTTTATACTCATGTACGAAAAAAGTACCTTTCACAGAGAGCCGGTACCATACGCAAGTGTGTACGTATGTGTGAATGAAGTAGATCTACCTGCACAGAGAACTGGCACCCTACTGTTTAATGTAAGTGGACATATGTTTGTGAAACCAGAAAGTCCTCCTGCAAGAGGCTTACTGCTCGAGCCGCACATCCATCCTGTTCCTGTGTGGTGGGGGTACCCCTACCCTGTTGGGGATGGAGTACCCTATCTTGTCTGTAGGGTACCATATCCTGACCTATCCCTGTGCAACACCTCTAGGTAACTCCCAAAAGGACTTGGGCCCAGAGGCCGGGTTACCCTCCCCTCCCCATAAAGGACCTGGGGTCCGAAACTGGGGTACCCCAGTCTCCCCCACCCCCTCTGAATGCTTAGACAGGTGTAATGTCTGACTTAAGTATCTATCGAAAACTGGTACTCTAGTAGGTGGACATTTGTTTGGGAAATAAGTTTTTTTCGCAGAGAACTGATGCCCTACTGTTTATTCCAAATGCGCACACAAATGTGAAATAATTACCTGGCACAGATAACTGGGACATGACTATTTATTTTCCTTGTCAACTCTGGGTAATTAGTGGCCAAAGCTTCTGGAAAAGGAAATTTGTTGTCCCTGCATACAATCTGGAGAAGAAAAAATTATCACTACACTTTATTGATCGAGAGCTTTGTGTGTATTTGGGAATTAATATTTGTTACTTCTGTGGAATTGGAAACATATGGGAAATGCCAGATTTTAAATATTTTTATGAAAGGAATTGTTTGTTGAATATTTTAGCTCTGCCTAGAAAAAATTAATTTCCTATTTTCCACACTGCAACTTTAATTTTCTGTCCAACAGTATAAAATTGTTCCATGTTGAATGTCTCAGATCTTTCTATTTAATGACATTATTTTTCTATCCCCTCTGTTTGTTCATATTGCCTACATGTTGGGTGTGAGATCAGTCTTGCTAAATTATCCAATACTTTTGCGTAACAGTTTTTCCTTTCCTCCAAGATGTTTTATTAGCAAAACACTATTAGATAATAATTTTTTAAGTCATTGAAATTTTAACTGGTAAATGCAAGGATGTTCAATATAATGTGTTGCAAAATTTACGCACCTGACCAAATCCCTGAACACTTGGCAAAGCAGCAGCTTCATTCATGAGAAAAATTAGCCCCTCATGCAGTATAATGTTTGCTCCTAAATAAAAGTAAAACACTCTAACAAATTTCCAAAAATAAGTTTTGGACACAATAAACTATTGAATTTGGGTGATTGAAAAAACGAAGAATCCTACCATGTTCAAGAGATATTATATCATTCCTGACCTGACTGGCTACATGGGAGAATGCCATAGTCAACTCTCATAGTGCTACATTAATTACATTATTTGGCTGCTCTTCAATTGTATCTAGGACTATTTGTTGAGATTTCTAGAGAGGTGAAGCAAGTCTTTACAGGATAATATATATACAAGAGCAATTTATCAAATATAATGTAGGCCTTTTAAACTGTTCAATTTCAGAAATTGTGTACATTCTGTGTGTAGTCTAGTTATTTCAAAAATTAGACATGGAAAAGTCCCAATTAAGGAATGAGAAGGATCATGAAAGTTCACTCACTGCTATCCATTCCTGCAGACTTGATAAATCATTAATAGATTTCTCACCATGACTAAATACAATAAAATATTTTTTAAAAAGCAGCTGTAGCTAATAATTATATCTCAGATACTAGGTGTACTCTCATGTTATTTGTATTTAAATATTTTCATTAATCAAATTTGTTCATCATGTTGAGATAATTATTTATCTGTTTTTTTGTGTGAAATAACTTGTCACATGGAACTGTTACCCTACTTTTTAACTCAAGTGAGTACACATGTGTGAATGAAGTAGATTTACATATCACAGAGAAATGGTACCCTACTGACATATATATATATATATATTTGTGAAATAAGAAAGTCCTCCTAGCATGAATGCTAGAGGCATACTGGTCACACCACACATCCATCCTGTTCCTGCCAGGTGAGGATACCTCTATCCTTTCCAGCTTCGATGTAGGATGTCCCTATCCTGGAGATATCCTATCCTGGCCAGGGAGTACCTCAATGTGTTGCCCAGAGATAAACCTGAAAAAGGACCTGGGACCAGAGATCGTGTACCCCAACCCCCTCCCCATGAATACACATTCAGGTGCAAAAACTCTACCTGTAGTAATAAGTTCTTTTCACAGAGAACCGGTACCCTACATGTGTCTACACATGTCTGGGATATTTACCTGCCACAGACAACTGGGACATGACTATTTATTTCCCTTGTCAACTCTGGGTAATTAGTGAGCAAAACTTCTGGAAAGGGAAATTTGTTGTCCCTGCATACAATCTGAAGAAGAAAAAAAAATTACCACTACACTTTGTTGATCTAGATCTTTGTGTGTATTTGGGAATTAATATTTGTTACTCCTGTGGAATTGGAAACATATGGGAAATGCCAGATTTTAAATATATCTGTGGAAGGAATTGTTGTTTGTTGAATATGCCTTAACAAATTTAATTTCCTATTTTTCACACTGCAATTTTAATGTTCCGTCCCATACTATAAAATTGTTCCATGTTGAATGTCTCAGATCTTTCTGTTAATGACATTACTTTTCTTCTATCCCCTTTGCTTGTTTATAGTGCCTACATGTTGGCTATGAGATCAGGCTTGCTAAATCATCAGAAACTTTATGTTTTTCATCCCAGATGTTTATTTAGAAAAACACCATTAGACAATACGTTTTTCAGTCATTGAAATTTGAACTGGTAAAAACAAAGAGGTTCAATACAATGAGCTACAAAGTTTACGCATCTGACCGAATCCCTGAACACTTGGCAAAGCGGCAGCTTCATTCATGAGAAAAATGAGCCCCTCATGCAGTATAATGTTCGCTCCTAAAATCCATGTAACACACTCTAACAAATTTCCAAAAATAAGTTTGAATTTGTCTAATTGTAGGAAAAAATGAATCCTACCTTCTTCTACAGATAAATCACCATTGTTGACAAGATTATCTACACGTGAGAATGCTATTGTTAACTCGCCCAGTGCTACAGTAATTATATTATGTGGCTGCTCTTCAATTGCATCTAGGACTGTTTCTTGAGATTCCTAAGAAGCAATGGAGTGACAATCAAGTTTGTAAAATGTAAGTTTAACAAATTTTGCAATTCTGTATGCAGTCTTTTTGTTACAAAAATTACACATGGAATCAGAAGCATGATTGCATGAAAGTTCACTCACTGCTATCCATTCGTGCAGACTTGATAAACCATTAATAGATTGGCATGTCACTACACCCACAAGGAAACATAGAATTATGAAAACCTTCATGTTAAGTAGCTGGTTTACCTGCAAAGAATAATCTGAATACATGTGTCAAATACACCTGCTTCTGACTATACTTTCTCGATCCAGAAGTAATAATACATGGCAAATAAATAAAAAAGTATTAAACATTAAATATCATATTGTCAGCTTACCTAGACTCCACAATTTTCAGGTGCAGCTTGTGATGGTTTGATTTGTTGTACTGATGTGGAATTATGAGCAGAGCTATATACTTTCCCAAAATGCTATCTTCTCTTCCTTATCTCTTGCTTGCAATGTTACATGATGGTATCATCTTTTTGAATCCAGGCACTAAGGCCTAAACCCAAAGGGGGTATCATGACTTTCTGGAAACCTCTTGCAAACAGCTTCACTTTTAAAATGAAAAATTGATTTTGATGAATTCATATAAAATCTTACAATTTTAATGCTTCAAGTGTTTTAGATATCAACAATTTAGAATCACAAGACTCGTGATTGAGATTTTGAGAGAATTGAGGTCAGTGAGGTGACAAACAACAAAAGGAGGTCATAAAGCCAGTTTACAGACATTTAGCCTCCTTAAATTGGCGGTGAAGATAACTGCCTCAAACAACATAATATAAACCTGCATGTTTGCAACTATATCCTGTACAAAGTGATGCGTGTGGTGCACCGTCCCATTTACGGTGCAGCCATTCGCATACACATCTTACTCATCTAGGTTGAGAGCCCCACAGGGATCTC
>JBCAUG010030820.1:0-10269 GCA_038406175.1 Haplosyllis leylae
AATGCTATGCAACCAAAACTAAAGAAATCTAAGCAGTATGAACTCATACTGTTAGTGGTGACAGTATAAAAGAAAAACAGAGGTTGATTTAACCATAAACAGTATTTGAAAGAAATTTACACTATGACATAAAGGTTGAAAAATATGTTTTTCAATTGCGATACAAAATCCGATCTGACTAACTCAAACTCAAAGCGACAGGATCCGCGCATGGCCAATTTGGGGATAAACGAGGCACTTAAGGTAATACCTCCCGCCTCAGCCAAAAGTAAAGCTTCTAAGTTGGTATTAAATTGAGATTTTATTTGTCCTTTTCATTTGATTTTAGCCAATAGTTTTCGTTATTTTGAAATTAACATATATAAAACATGTTTTCCTGGAAATTTTAAAGTTAAAATGATTATTCAAGTTTAAAAAGATTAAAATGAAAAACAAACTTCCGTCACACAGAACATTTTTCCTTAACGTGTAATGTTTGTGCCTTTTGCCAACACTGCTTTTCCTCAAAGTACTAAACGTTCAAAACAAGGCAAATTAAATTAAATCAGCTGAATTCAGCAAAGGGTGACGTTCGTAACGGAAAAATCTCGCTTGATGGTCAAATCGTAAATTGCCTGAATAGGCCTCACACTCTCATTGTAAAACAATTAAATAATTAGAAATACCACCTAAAGTATCATTTCAAAGTGGTATTCGGAAAATTCCATACGTGGCCCTTTATTTTGGACCAACTCTTAACCATTCAGTTAACTTTCTTCAGGACTGAAAATCACGATGCTCAGACCAAAAATAACCAACTTTTTCTACAATTCGTAATTTTCTGCCAAATCCCTGTAGAATCTTGTCAGCATTGACATTCAATGGGTCGCAACGATTGAATATTTATTGAATATAAATGGTTGAATGGGATATTGTAAATTGATTTTAAACCATTTATGATGATCACTGGACCTTTACTAGCTAGCACGGATAAAAAACAACTGTACACAAGTCTACCCATGTAGTCAAAAAACTGACCGCAATATTCCCGCTGGTTTTCCGATCATTTCTGGAATGAAACACCACTTTTTCAAAAAAAGTGAATTCAAAACTGGTAGCACATCTAGGACAGGCAGTACTTCTCCAATTAGGACAGGTGGAATATCAAGAACTGGATCCACTTCTCGTCTAACGGGAACAAGGAGTGGTATAACTTCGAGAAAATACCAGTGGCGGAGATTTGGTACATGGGAAACTGCGGGAGCTGCAGGGTACATCTATGGATACAGAAGATACAGAACCAGAAGACGATATTATGACTATCCTCACAAAGGTATGGAAACAGTGGCGGATCTAGGATTTCCCTGAGGGGACGAGAACCCCTAAGGGGGCACCAACCTACTATTTAACCATCCTTTCCCGTCCCTTGCGCCCCCCCCCCCCCGAAATCGAGGTTTTCACAAACTCCTGGCAATACAAGAATGCCAATATTGCCATTTGTCTTTTAGCTGTGCCATTTGAAATTTACTGAACCACTGAAGTATCCAGCCTTGAAATTTAATCCATTTATACCCAGTGATATAAAATTTTGCATTTACTAATTTAAAATGATTAGAATAAAAAAGGAAATTGCATATACGAAATTTCTGCCATCACAATATAGTTGTGACAGAAATAATGAAAAATTTCGGATTGATGCATTTTGCTTTGATGCATTTCGAAATAGTTTTAGATGCTCGTGGCAGGAAAATATTTGGGTCTCCCTACTACCGTGTGATGCTAATCTGTGAACATTCAGGAGAAATTTCTAGTCAAAAATCTGGTATTGTTACCCAAGAATACAGGTGGGGGGACTTGAGCTTCTCACACTTTGGACTTGAGTCCACTCCCATATTTAATTAAACTTCCCATGAACAACTTCGTCTTCGACTCTTTGATTTTGGATACGGGAGAGAGGACATTTTGCATAATTTCCTTCCAATAATTTCGTCATTCACTAGTGTATGTGGCAGGTTACCTGAGAGTCTAGATGTTGGAGGCAATTGCATGAAAAAATGCATGAAATCGGACCTGGGGGGCATCCCTGGCGCCTCTCTTAGATCTGCCAATGCAGTCCACACATCGCCAATCGAGTTTTTGCATAATTCATCATATCCTGCCAAATCCTAGCAGGATCCTGCCAGGATTGACTTTCTATGGGTTGCAACCATTGGATGTCAATACTGACAGGATCCTGCCAGGATTTGGCAGGAAATGACGAATTATGCAAAAACTCGAATGCTACGTGAAAGTTGCCACCATACAGCCCTCATGAAATCAAATGAAATTACAAACTTTCCTAGAGCCTTGAGTCCGCATTCTTCCCCACCCAGTCTTTCTCTCAGCCAAGAGCCTTTTCTGGGAGTGTGTAAATTCCGCTGCATACTGGACGGTTACCGTCCTTGTTCATTTGTAATTGGGATCTACCTTTTGTTGATTTTTGTCCTACTTGTGTTTTCCGGCTTGCGTGATAGTCTGGGAGATTATTTATCTCTATCAAATTTCCATGCCTTTGATAAAATCCCGAATAGAATGATTAACGTACATATTCTTATTTGGTGACTGGAACTTAAATTTTCTGTTTAAATGAATGGTTTTCAATACTTAATTTTGCAGAACCAACTATTTGCAACAATGACTACAACTACATGATGGACAATGGGACTTATTACAGTTACTTCATCTGTCCTCTTGATGATGAAGATGACTCTTACACGTTTTGTTGCGGTCCAGATGATAGAGAACACTGCTGCTCAGTATTTCAAAAGAACAGTGAAACTGCAACAGCATGGTCCTCCTGGTCACCAACTGGAAATAACTGGGCCAGTTGGAATTCGGGGACGAATTGGGGTAGCTGGAATTCGGGGACGAATTGGGGTAGCTGGAATTCAGGTACTAATTGGGCCAACTGGAATACAGGAGTCAGTTGGACAAGCTGGAACACTGCGAACAGTCACAGGAATATATACCAGAACCAGGCATTCAAGTAGTAGTAGATCTTCGTAAGTTACCCACACACCTATTTTAAATCAGTTTATTTGAATTCACGGAAAATGAGTAAAAACATTACTTTTCTTCCCGTTTCAGTGGTGGTAGTATCGCAGGTGGAGTGATTGGTGCCTTTCTGATATTAGTTCTGGTTGGAATAGTTGGATTTTTGTGTTACAGACGTCACCAAAGTCAACCTAGCTTCAGTTCGGGGACTGTAGTGACTGGTAAGCAAATGGATTTTCAAAATTCTAAAACTCTGAAATTGCTAAATTACGAAATTACCATTTCATATAAATTTATAAATTCAGATAAATTTCCACTATTTCACTTATAAATTTGTTCAGCGTCCAAGGAAAGTTTCGCCAGCTAAATGGAATCATCTTTGTGATTTTATTTTATCAAAAGAAATACTACAGTTAAAATTGCATATATAATATTTTTTCAGGTGGGGGCGCAAGCGGGTTTTCCTCTGATGATCAACAAATGCAACCGACCAATAAACCAACCTATCCCAGTGAACCATACCCACCTCCGGCACAACCTTACCCACCTCCGGCACAGCCGTACCCACCCCCGGCACAACCATACCCGCCCATTGACCCTACGTATCCACCTCCAGGTAACCCTCCGCCACCTTATGGCGGATGTTATCCTAATCCAGCAGATGGTGCCTCTGGTGGCCTTCCCCCGTATGATATAGTTGGATCTGGAACCCCAGTACCGCCTTACCCTCCAGTGACGTACCCAGCACCAGTGGCTCCATATCCATCAGGCCCTGGAAATGGTAGGAAATATTTTCATGCATTTTTAGTCGTGCCTGCTCACGAGTAGAGCAACTTATCTTCTAACTATGATGTTTGTTTGTTTGTTTCTATACAGATTATTTAATGCAAGAAATTAACACCAGGTGGCTCTTTCCTTTATCTCATTCCGGGGTGCATTCTCGCCTTCTTATTCTTATTCTTATCAGACCCATGCATGGGTCCAAAAATTCACCTTGTCAATCAAGCAAGGGAGGCAGGGTCATCGGCACATTGCATAGAAATGAGGTGTCATGGCCATCAAAACAATAACAAAGGCGGCTGGCAATCACTGCTCTCTCCAGTCTGTTAAAAGGCAATTTCTGAGAATGCCATGAGATAAAAAATTTACCACATTGCAGTTAGGGAATCCAGGCCAGACACCACTTGCTGACCTTCAAAACAGACCCCCTCCCTTGCGGGTCGGGGGGTCTGAAGAAGGCCAACTTGTGGTGTTTGGCCCGGATTCCCCTCCTCGCAATGTGGTAAAGTATAGGGCTTAAAGATACTTTTTCAGTCTGATTGATACCTTACACGAAGCGCATAAAGATACTTTTTACAAAGAACTAACACCAGATGGCTCTGTCTTTGACTTAAAGATACTTAAAGACACTCTTCAGTCTCAGTCTTTCATAAGACTGAGTATGGTTAAGGAGTATCAGAGTATCAATAATGAAATCTCACAAGATTTAGTATTAAATGAGATGTGTGAGAGATCTTTTGATGATACTTCAAGCGTGACACAATGCTGATAAACATTCTTGTTTATCCTTATTCTCTAATAAATTCAGTTGACGGAAATAACCTCTGGTCACAAACTGCGTTTGCAAAAGAAGCAAGGGAAAATATATTCTAATTGTGATACATGTCATTTCAGCTCCAGAGTCAAATGCCTGATTTCATTTACATCTTCAAGACCGTACATCATGTGTTGCATGCAGATTGTGACTAACAACATTTTGACTCAGGAGAGATCTGCAGATCTCAATCCACAGAAGCTTGGGGACAAGCATGTCAAAGGGAGTAGGCTGTTCTGCTCGACAGTGTTCCTTGTTATTTTCTTTACTTTCAAAAATTGGATATGTTATAACCTGCAACTCAGTGAACTGTGATAATTGCAATGTATTTTAATGGTCAGTGTACCAAAAGAGGTCAAATAAGACTTGAAATGTGACCAAAATGTTAACAAACAAATTAACTGTTTTTATGCGAAATATTACGACTTTAATTTTTAGCAAGGTTTACAAAGGTTCCTCTCAGCGACATGTTTTTCAAATACGTGCTGCGTGTGAAATTTTTAGGGATGCACTGGTATTTTAGTGTTAGTTTTGTTACATTTGGAGAATACATTAAAATTTTATGCAAAAATTAATTTGTCAAGAAAAAAGGATGTAGTTTAGTATGTTGATAGTTGAAACGACAGTGACAAAGATCTACCTTGAGATTTTCAAATCGTGTGACGTCTCTTTTGCACTCGCGGGGATGAGATCTTCTGAACCTAATTCCGATTATCTGTAAATGTTTTTTGTTTTATTTAATACAAACGAGAATTTTTCAAATGAATCAGAGCATTACATTTCCAACATTTCCCTAAATTTGATCGTCTTTGCAACATTATAAAATGAATAAATTTATATTGAAAGGCGTGACATACAGTTATTTTTATCCTGTGAAGACATTTTGAACTTCGGGTGAAGTGCGCGCCCCAGACTTGTATCTGCGGTGGTTACTTCTATTTATCCTACGACTGGGGCGCGAACCCTATTATAACGCAGCGGCCAGTGAAAAAGAGTTATTTGTTGGTTTTGGTCTTTAGTTTACTGCTGCATTTAGTCCGAAATAATCGGAAGACATGAGATCGTTGAAGACGATTTTTTTTTATTTCATGATTTTGTCCCTTCTACTAAATGTCTGAATCTGTTATTAAACAGATTCCCGTTACATTTACTTCATGTTGTTAGATTAAAAATATTCTAGTTTTTCACGACATGCATTTCTCTCAGATCTAGCTGAACTGACAAATCTAGAAGTGGATTTCTACTCCTTGCTATTGTGTTAACTATTTGATGAAATACACACAATCTGGAAATATTAAATAGCCATTGCCTTTAAATTTTAAATTGCGATTATCTTTAAAAATTACATTGCATTTCTGACAGATCTGCAAAATTTGCTTGTCGTGAAAAACCCAACCGGCTCCAACCACTTCATAAACGCTGTATTTTTTAATTCATTGAGAACATAACTTCTGTTATTTCAAAAAAAATTCTACATTTGATTAGAAAAAAGTTTCGAAATAAAATTAGCACCGGCTCAATTCAGTAAAAATAACCGCTTCTGACAGTTGTCATTTATTAAGGAATTGTTAGTAATATTTGAACTGGTTGTTTCACGTGTCAAAGATTACTTTTTTGCGAATACTTTTCCAGAGACATTTATTTATTCACTGAAGCAAAGTTTCAGATTGAACACATTTTGCCTGACCTGTTTTATTTATCGAAATTTGAGAAAAAAAATTATCGACAAAATAGTTGCTTCTGAGCAAAGAATGTGGTTTCGATCCTTTGTTTGATGTTTTGGTTATTGTTCGTCAGTCAGAAACAATCAACCTTCACAAAATATCATAGGAAATGACAACTCAGTTGGAAATATTTCTTATGGAAGCCAGATGGTAAACATTTGAGCAACTCAATGCCAGTTTTGTTTTACAAGATGCATAATATCACATACATGAAAGGTTCTGTATTAAATATATTCATAGCACAATAAAAATTATTATTTTGATGTGCTAATGTCAATTGCATGCCCTTCTTAGAGATCTGACTGCGAGAATGAAAATAATCACATTAATCCCTTTCCCGTGATACATTTTAACTATTTGACGTTTTAGGTATGTCGGCTCAGCCTTTGTGTGTAGATTGCTTGGGTATGTGCAAGACTTTTTCCACGGGCATGGGGCCTGTCAAACATAGATCTGTAATTTACCGTTCAACTCTCATGGATGTACATATTAAGTGGATTGCATAGCATATAGAAATTATATTCTAAGAAGAAATCCAAATTAGGTAGAGACCAAAGAAACTTTGCAATATTTCACATTTAGAATTCACAACACAACCATTTGAAAAAGTGCTTCTGAAGATGAGTACTAGGTCCTCTATTTAAATAATTGTATTTTTGAACCAATCAGTTTGGTCAATCTCCGATTAGTCATTATTCCCTCTACTTTATTGCGTTCATGGGGACTGAGGCAATGTTAAAATTCGTCTCCTTTTGTGACGTTCGCATGTGGAGATTACCTGTGACATTTCATATTTACAATTTATCTAATTTTTGATTCACGACTAAATTGAACCAGAGTCGATTTCATTATCTTCCAGATTGTGTACTTTCCAAATAAATGTTTAGAAACCGTGTAGGTTCATCAGGCAATTTGGATTTCTTCTCATCACTGAGACATGACTAGTCCACTCTGTGCAGAACAATCCAAAGCAAAATTTGCTCTGTGCGTTGAGAGTCGTTCGGTTGACAACAGCAACAAAATTTTAGCGTCTGCGTCTTCTTGTGCAGCTCATTTATAACCTTAGACTGAAGATAGATGTGCACTTCATTTGAACCGAACGCAAAAATCTGAAACCCTCTTTGAATCGACCAGGAATCGTGAAATCACAATTTTATTCCAAAATGACTGTCATGATGATTGTTACGCAATGTCTTTTGTTTGCTACAGTGGTGTTGGGAAGAAGTGCCTGGGGTAAGTTTTAGCAAATCAAAGCTCCACTAATTTGGAATATCACAGAATAAAGTCATTTTAGGTGAGGAATTCGAGATTAACCATAATCATACGCATGAATCTGCTCATTTTTCTCCAAGAACAACGAGACCTTTAAATTTCTGTGTCTGAATTCGACAGGAACAAGAGGGTTCAGATTTAATGAACACCACACTGCAACTGAATCACACCGATGTCCGTACACTGCTTGTGTAGGCCAATCAGGTAAGAATTCGTTTACTGATGAAAATATGTTCTGAACGCAGTTCTGAGCGTTTTTGTTTGGTATGCGATTTTCATGAAATGCTCGCACCCCTTTCCTTGATCTGCATCATTTTTTTGATGACTAGATACTTAAAAACATAGATAATGTAGTCTGCTTGGGAAGCACAGAACTTTGAATGGTATTTTTCGACATTACTTTTATCAAACACAGCTAAAATAGTCACACAGCGTAAATAAACTTAATTGGGTCAACTTTAGCATTAGGTTGTTTATTATATGTATCGGTTGTATCAAGCATTTTTATTGGCTCATGGCCTTGTGATTAAACTGGTAATCAGTCAAAAACTATTAATCAGAAACTGTTAATCAGAAATTGTTAATCAGAAACTGTTAAGTCATGTGACCAGGAAAAATAGAGGTATCTAACTTTTTTCAAGTTCTTTTTGAAAATAAGTTTAAATTGTACATATAATAAACCTAAATCACATATTTTTAACCATGATTAACAGATATAATATCCTTCAGCATTGCAAAACTGTTAATCACATTCAGGGCTTTGCCCTTCAGGTGATTAACAGTTTTGCAATGCTTCAGGATGTTATACTGTTAATCATGCAAAAAATATGTGATTTTGGCAGTTTACTACATAAATTAACAAAGAGAAATTTTCTTCCTCGTAGCCTCAGTCAATCTTCCAGAATAAATTTAAATTTAAATTAAGTGTTTTGTCTCTACTATGTGTCATTGTCAAATTGAGTAGTCTGTGTGGAACAGCTGGAGGAATATTAACACAGGGGACTTTGCTGTTCATTTGTTTTTTATTGCACGAAGTCCTTCTATAGGTATTCCAGGTATTCCCGGTTTGGATGGAGAAGATGGACTTCCTGGTTTACCAGGCAGTCCAGGTCAAAAGGGAGAACCAGGACGTCCAGCCGACTCCATTATTACTAAGGACGGTTCTGTACAAATCATAAAAGGCCAGAAAGGAGAACAAGGCGTTCCAGGTCCACAAGGCCCAACCAGAGTCATCGAAGGGGCGCGAGGTACGTGAAAATAACTATGAGTTTCTTATCCAAAGAAAGATCAATTGTATCTACTGTTAGATTATTTAGAAGGTTATTCAGCAGAGAAAAGTTACATGTTCTTGGAAAGAAATCAACAAATAGTTTGATAAAATATTGAATACTGCTCAAGTTTGAAATGTGGCTTTTAAATCTAACTTTGCTGAGCAGGTGAGAGAGGCGAGGCAGGTCCTAGAGGCTACAAGGTGAGCAAAACAAGAAATATAATTAATTCTATCCAGTAAATTTTCAGCTTGATCGTCTCCTCTCCCCTCAGTGAATCTGAGTGAAAATTTCACCCTCATTTCCTGCATAGATTTTCTTGAAGTGGGTAACGAAAAATTGAGTTTCATTGCTAATAAGTCTGACAGACAGTGCACTACTTGAGGCTACACTTTGCATTTCAGGGAATGAAAGGTGAACCGGGAGAAACTGCAAAACCACTATCTAAGGTAATTATCTGATATAAAAATATGAAAATTATCAGTGTAATATCTTAACTCAGTAAAAATCTGTTCAATGTATGGCATCTACTTTGCTACAGGCCATGGTGTTTGCAACAAGTGGGGACATGATGAAGTCATCTGATCTCCAAGTGGGCACTCTATTGTATGTTTTGGAAACACAAACATTGTGGATCCAGTCGACATCCGGATTTACACGACTGGTCGCTGCCAAACAAGACAATAATAAAAATCGAAACGCAATTAATACTCTGCGTATCAGAGGCTAACTTGTTTGTATTGACTGTTTCTGTTTTAGTTATTCATACTAATTTTCATAATTAATTGTGCATTTTTCTGGTAAATAAATATTTGAAGGTCTACTTTTAGGGTATTTAACTTTTGACCAGACAGGTGAAAATTATATTAATTAAACTAATTAATCCAAAATATTCAAATAAGAAAAACTCAGTTGTGTCGTTTTCAATAAAAATAAAGAAATGAAAAATGTGCAAGTTTATCAGTTTACCAAATCCAGTTTTTCACGATAAGCATTTCTTTCAGATCTGACAGATCTCATTTAATGAAGTACACACATTCTTGCGTGAGTAAGCAATCTTAAATAATCCTTAACTGTAATATTTAAATTGTGATAATTCTTAAAAATTACATTTTGTTTCTGTCGGATCTGTCAGATTTCCCTATCGTGAAAAACCCGACTGACCCACGTGCCCAAAGAACCGCCAGGCCTTTTATTTAAAGTTCCTGGTATGTAAAAATTCATGTACTGAAAACTTTGGCGTGATTGCTTAAAATAACAAGAAAGTCCTCCTGTGTGAACGCAAGAGGCATACCGACCGCGGCATAGCCGACTTGTCCGGGGGGGGGGGGGGTACTCAGCCTGACTTGTACTGGGGGGGGGGGTACTCAGCCTGACTTGTACGGGGGGGTACTCAGCC
>JBCAUG010030831.1:0-10269 GCA_038406175.1 Haplosyllis leylae
AATGCTGGTTTATTACAGGGGATCAAGTTGTACATAGCTCGGGTAGATTTACTGAAGTGCCCGCTGGTCGGCTGGGGTATGCTTTATATACAAGGTCATCACGGTGACCTTCACCTTGGTCGGTAGGGACTCCGACAAGACACCTGTGAAAACATTACCTTCCCCATTCCTTCGGAATGCGGGCGGTAACAAAGCCCGGGACAACAAACGTCATTGGCAAACCTGGCGGCCATATTAATTTGGCGATAACTGCTGCAATGCAAATGTTTTGCAAACGTTTCAGTTCCGTTTTATTTCAATTTAAAACAAACTGTACAAGACGGTCTCGTTGCGTTTTCCTAAATGAACTATAGAGCTGCCTATAGAGCTGCCACCTCGCGGAAGTTTCAATGACACAACGTACACAACTATGTTTGGATGAATACATGCGAGATAACATGTTAGACAAGTACGCTTGCATTTAGAAGTTATGTAGTCCAAGTATTTCAACCTGAAAAGAAATTATTTTTTATGACAAGTGCTGTTGGAATCCATTTTTTGTGTAAAATATTTTTAAAAATGTTTGCAGTCCACTCTTCCGTTCGTGGTCCGTCATAATTTGCGTCTGTTTGAGGCCGAGGAAAAAAATTCTGTTCAGACCCACAACAGAATTAGTCTGTGTGATTTTGAGGATGAGGAATTATCATGGGTTAAAAGGGATGTTTAGAGGTGTAGAATTAGTCCAACTCTTGCGTTTTTTTGTTACGAAAGTAAATTTGTTCAAGGATTTTTTTGACCTACGCTTGTAAATCCTTCCCGAACTCCATACTAAAACCGGATTTCATTATCTCACAGTAAGATGGCAACTTTGGAGTTTTTGCGAATCTTCTAGTGGAAATAAATTAAAAACTATTAAAAGCTGAATGAATTTCATTACAAATTTAGATTATTTGTCGTACTTTTAATTTAGATTAAAATTAAAGCTATTGATTTCCTTATAGATCTAAAGTATTTTCAAATTTAAGCAGCATAAAAAATGGAACGTTGGCAACTTTGTGTATTACAGGAACAGACGGAAAATTGGATTGAGAGATCAGTGTTACTTCAGTGGCGGATCCAGGATTTCTCAGAGGAGGGGGCGCCATCGAAAAGTGGAGGCGGTAACCTGTTATTTTAGCTAATCTCCCCAAAACTAAAAAAAACTGCATGAAAATGAAAAAAGAAAAAAACAATTGGACTTAAAGGGGGCGCCCGTCCTGTAGCCCTCTGCATATGTTCCCGCCTGTTCATCTACTTAGCTATTGTCGTTGTTCTTATCACAAACCTGTATTGCTCTTGAGGCTCATTTACACCGAGCGAAAGCAAAACCGAAGGTGAAAATTCTGTTCGATGTTTGTCATTTTTCTTCTACCTTTTTGATTGTTCTTCAGTCTTTTCGCTTTCGCTCCCGTTTTCTCTGGGCGTGAATATTCCCTTATATGTTATCTAGAGTTCATTTGTCATATTTTAAGGTTGTTTGAAACAATAAAATGACTAAGATAAAAAAAAATGATGAAAAGTCGACGAGATATATGTCTGTGAAATTTATTACAGTAGTTATACTGAAAAATTCTGGAATTGGGGGCTAAAAATTTCATTAAGATTTTCTCTAATTAGATCTTGCACAAATTATCAAAATTATACAATTAAATCCTAGAAATTAATTTTTTTAATGAAAAATACAATATGAACTTTTAAATTCATACTCCCTAATAATTTCCCACGGCTCAAATAACCATTTATTTCTGGTACAATTAATTACAAATTAACAAATTATCACTGGACACACTTTTCTAAGAAAACCACATTTCGATCGAATGACCTAACTTTGAATCTAGATAAAAATTAGAACGCCATGATCTAGAGTGGTCCACAAACTTACAGGACAAAATCACTATGGCAGCGACAACTAGGAATTCCTTGAGAGTGGTCGTTACCGGGGGCAACGGTTTCCTGGGGCAACACATTGTTAAACTGTTACAAGTGAAATCTTCACTCGACATTAAGGAGATAATTGTGTTTGATCAGGTTCCATTTAAACAGGCTTTGGCTAGGTTCCATTTAAACAGGCTTTAGGTAGGTACCGTTTAAACAGGCTTTAGGTGGGTACAGTTTAAACAGGCTTTAGGTAGGTACCGTTTAAACAGGCTTTAGGTAGGTACCGTTTAAACAGGCTTTAGGTAGGTACCTTTAAACAGGCTTTGGCTTTAGGTAGGTACTGTTAAACAGGCTTTAGGTAGGTACCGTTTAAACAGGCTTTAGGTAGGTACCGTTTAAACAGGCTTTGGCTAGGTACCGTTTAAACAGGCTTTAGGTAGGTACAGTTTAAACCGGCTTTAGGTAGGTACTGTTTAAACAGGCTTTAGGTAGGTACCGTTTAAACAGGCTTTGGGTAGGCACCATTTAAACAGGCTTTGGGTAGGTACCGTTTAAACAGGCTTTAGGTAGGTACCGTTTAAACAGGCTTTAGGTAGGTGATACTTCTCGTTTACACAATCTGTGCAAACATTCCAGATGGTTGAGGAGGGAGGAAGCAGTACCAACCCAAAGAGAGGAGGAGGTGCCAACCTATTATTTGGCCAATTTTTGCTGAAAACTGCAAGCGAACTAAACAAATATTCGATTGGGAGGCGTCCTTCCCCTCCCCAAAATTTGCCAATACATGAGAGTCACAAGGCGTTAAATATATCTGGTACTCAGGAAATAGAAAAGACTGTACTCTAAACATAATAATTTTTTCAGAATATACTCCTCGCTTTAAATGCCAACCCTTTGTTGGTGACGTCACCAAACCTTATGACGTCATGAAATGTCTTGAAGATGTAGACGCTGTAATTCACACTTGTGGACTGATCAGTGTTGGAATAAATCCAGATAGTGAAAAAATGCAGCTGATAAACGTCCAAGGTAAATAGATTCTGAAACAAGAAATACTTTTATTTGAAGACCAAGCTGCCGCGTGTCAATAGGTGTCCTTCCCGGGGGTGGGGTAGGGGGCTCAGTCATTGCCCTAGTCCTTGCCACAGGAAAAGCTCTGTTTACACGTAACATGGGCTTGCCCGTTTACGTCAACGTCTGCGTCAACTTTAACATTGTGTCAATGGTTGACGCAGAGAATGGGTCTGGAGCCCATTCTCTGCGTCAACTATTGACACAATGTTAAAGTTGACATTGACGTTGACGCAAATGGGCATGCACATGTTACGTGTAAACAAGCCTAAAGGGGAGGGGAGGTAGGGGAGGGGAGGGGAGGTAGGGTAGGGAAGGGGAGGTAGGGGAGGGGAGGGAGGTAGGGGAGGGGAGGGAGGGTGGATCTTAGGTCTATCCCATGATTCAGTAGAACTCAGCCCCCTCCCATCCCCTTACGAACAGACATACACGACTGAAAATATTGCCTTTCCACAAAGTTCGGATGCGAACGGTACCTTTGATTGATCAGGAGTCTCCTCGAGAAACTACTGTGAAGCACCTTGTGCTGACCGTGTACCAAAAGTGAGTTCCAAAAGCAGTCAGGTTACCATAACCTGGTACAAGTGTCACCCCCACCCCCAGATGAAAATCTTGCATTTCTGGACAGTTTTTCAGTGGAGGACTTCATATTTCCAAAGTGGTACTTTACCCCCTCCCCTCGCCGAAAATGCAAAGTAACTTGGGGACTTCAGTTTTAATTTGCGATGTGTCGCTCTACCCCAGTCGAGGAGACATGAAAGTGTATCACTTGCTATCTAACAAGCACTGCGTGTCCCCGAACCCCTAGTTCAATCAACCGTGACTGGATTAATCAAGCACTGCGTGTCCCCGAACCCCCAGTTCAATCAACCGTGACTGGATTAATCAAGCACTGCATGTCTCTGAGCCCCCCAGTTCAATCAACCATGACTGGATTAATCAAGCACTGCGTGTCCCCGAGCCCCCAGTTCAATCAACCATGACTGAATCAATTAAGTGCAGCCAACATCAAAGACGTAACAACATATCCGGGGGCACCGGGAAACACCCCAACAAGATGGCGACCCCCACATCCAACACACATTTTATAAAGTACAACAATTTACAATGCTGACATTTTTGTCAATTTGTTTTTTCAATTTGGGAGAGATTATCAGTTGTCTGTGGGACATATCAGTTTATGAAGGAATTTCTTTCTCCACAAGTTTTGGCGGTGACTTAAGCTAACAAAATAAGTAGTTGACCGATGTGTCAATTTTGTGCTGTGACTACTGTATTCATGAAACTCTCTAATGCTTTTATGGAGATAAATACAAGTCCAAAAGGGTCGTTCATTTGGGGTCATTGCCTAAGTTGATATCAGGACACTGACCAGAGATAATAATGATAACTGGTCAGTCTACATGGAGATCAGGTATCTTAGTAATGGATTTGCAGCTTTATTCTCATCAGAGTCAATAATCCGTGTCATCTAGTGACGTGTAATGAAGACATCATAACTGAGCTGTTGCTACGGAGATTTGTTACCGTAATGGGATTTGATACTGGCTGTCATAGTCTATCTCTCTTTAGCTCTTCACTAAGATTTTTCTAATTATTTCTTATCTAGTTTAGCCAAATAGGCAAATAGGTTCATCCTTATATTAACGCAATCTATGTTGGTAATTAAATAATTGAGTTTTTTTGTTGGTTGCATTTACCTAATTAAGCCAAGTTTGAATAACTGTAAATAAACATAATCTTTGCAGACACTTTAATACTGAACAAAAAACCCAAGGTTCCCAGAAGGTAAATGAAAATTCAGCTTCATTTCTAAATTTGCTGCAGAGACAAAAAAAATTTGAGTTTTTCCTCATTTGAGCATCTCGCTAAATTCAAGTTTGTTTAATTAAAGCAGTGGGACCTGACGGACGTGAAAAAGTATCTGGGAAAACTGCCATCCCTTCCTCTAAATGGTAAGTTATTGTTGCCTCGTTTAGAGTCAGCTTAATGGTTGATGGAGTGCCTGTGGAATTTGCCTTGGCATTTTTATAATAAGTAAGTATACTACTTTTAGCTGCAGTAATTGGTGGGAATTTTTTTTACACAGAATGCCATTACGACGCGATAATGTGAATAATGACGATACGTCATGGCAATGGGCCAGCTTGTTGTAACTTTTCACGACGTTAGATCAGTCATTCCCCACTGTGTGGTATGTTGAGTAATCTCACCCACCACATCTCTGTCTACTGTGAATTCAAGCAGCAAGAAACTAATCTTGCTTTGCACAAGAAGCAGTTTCAAACCTCTTAGATCAACACAATAGAATGAGTCAAATCTGCAAATCAAATGCACAACCATACACAGATTCGCAGGCCTGATGCCACAAGGGCAAACTTTACTTTATTGATTCCCACTGCATACAGCTGGTGAATCGAGAACTGAGTCTTAAAGTCAAAGGCAAAATCATTATTTCATATCCAGCCTGAAAAAATATTGCTTCATAAATTGTTAATTTTAAGATAACCATCTGCCAGGATCTGGGACAGATTGCTTCACTCGTCCATGTTTTAGTTTCGTTTTTCGGTTGACGTAAATGCACTCAAAGTGAACAGATGTTAGACTGGTGTACTATTTTAGGAACCCCCTCCTTGTAATTGCCCCCACCGCCCACCTCACTTTACTCATCATGTGGTTCCTTTCTGTTTCGTTTTTCGGTTGACGTAAATGCACTCAAAGTGAGTAAGACCGGTGTACCATTTTCAGAACGCCCCTCCCTGCAATAAGCCCCCCCCCCCGCCCAACCTCACTCATGTTGCAGGATTTTTGCACAATTTTACAGGATTTTTTACCATTTTCACACAGGCTTTTATGACTTTTACTGAAATACTCAAAAAAAACCATGTAAAATCCCACAAAATGTGATGAAAAGCCAATAAAAAGTTAAGGGAGGTCTAACTACCACAGGGGTATTTGAAAATGTTACACACGACATGAAACCCACACTCTCTAGATTAATGGAGTTCGCTCTGCATATCAAACTTTGCTTCACAAATTAGTTTTCATCAGATGGGCGGATTTTAATTAAACATTGCAACAGAGAACAGCATCAGAGAATTTTCAATCTAAAAGTACAATTGAGCTGAAAATAAAAATAGAAATTAAAGTGATAAATTATGTTTTGAAAAAATTTTCAAGCGAATGTGACAGAGATTCAATGAATTTATTGAAATCAGGGCTCTGAATGAATCGGGATCAGTTTAAAGAACCAGTCTGAAGCCTCTGACTTCGTCATTGAGCGATGCCAGTGTAAAGTCTCAAAATATGACGTTGCGTCGTTGGACGTTCGCATTGTTGGCACTTATGACGTCATGACGGCATTCTCTGTAAACAAATTCCTACCAATGGCTGCAGTCTAAGGTATTAAATGAGCCAGCAAAAGTGTTCAGTAAATTAAAGTGTTCAGTAAATGAAATGCTGTAATGATTAGAGTGACTGATAGTCAAGCAAGATACCTATGTTCGAGCCTGGGCAGTCATTTTGTAAATTTTGGAAATAGACAAAAATTCTGAAAATCTCGAATGTAACATGTAGTGTAATACAAGATGTGACACGCCTGCACTCACACATAGGAATCACCATAATAGTTGAAAAGCAAATGTACTATCCCCACCCAAAGGCGTGGTGACCGCCTAGTAAAATTCTTGAAATAAACACCGAAACTAATAAACAACTCCTAATATAGTAACAATGACATACAATAAGCCTTAGATGTTTAAGGCCTATTCACACTGAAGTTTGCGAATGCGATTTGTTTTGGTTATTTAGCTTCATTACAAAATGTCACTACAAAATGTCATTACAAAATGTCACTACAAAACATCACTACAAAATGTCATTACAAAATGTCACTACAAAATGTCATTACAAAATGTCACTACAAAATGTCACTACAAATGTCACTACAAAATGTCACTACAAAATGTAATTACAAAACGTCACTACAAAATGTCACTACAAAACGTCACTACAAAATGTCATTACAAAATGTCACTACAAAATGTCACTACAAAATGTCATTACAAAATGTCACTACAAATTTTCACTACAAAAAAAAACACTACAAAATGTCACTACAATATGTCACTAAAAATGTAATTGCAAAATGTCACTGTAATGTGTCACAACATGAGTCACTTGAATTGATTCGGACAACCAATATGTTTCTCCATTAAGGTCCATTCACATTGTCGAAAAGCGAATGCGGAACCGACATCGCCTACAGATGGGGTCTACATTGAGCAGGAGAAGAAAAGGGAAAATTTAGCTTTCGCTTTCAATGGATGTGAACGGGCCCTAATGGGCTGCAAATATTGACTGCGTAAAGATTGGATGTAAAATATGTGTTGGTTATTAATTGCAGTGGCAAATCAAGGGGGGTTGTCTAACACCGACTCTACACCCTCCCCACCCTGGATGATTTTTTTAAAAATTTCATGCGTATTTTTCGGAAAATTGTGTTTAATCGTATCTTGACATCCCCGAGGGTTGGCGTCCCCTCGCTCCCTCCCTCTGGCCTCTATGGAGAATCGTGCGACAGCCCCTGTCCCTAAATTAGGCTAAACCAAGTAAATCAACTGTTCAGTCGCAGTTGACATCAATGGACTCAAATAGCCATGAAAGTATTCATAGTCGATGTGAATAAACTCAATAGTCACCGTTGACAACCAAAAGATATTACAAAACTGGGTCGGCTCCATGAAACACATTTCTAAATCCTCGAACCACAAACCGCATAAACATGTAAACAAAACTCACCTGTACATTTAATCCCCTTTGATCCTTTAATCCAGACAGGTGTTAATCCGTGGTTTATCCGTATATGGTAATTTTAACCGTGTTGTTGATTTGGACACGTAGAGCTGTTCTGTGTGAAGGTTACTGTATGTTAAACAGCTGTGTGTAACAGCTTCGCTGTGTAGACCGAGGTACTGGTCGATATGTGGGTGGGTTGGTGAGAGTGAATGTGAGGTCTGTATGATGATCCTTGATCTTAAACATTACCAGCAATTATCGTTCTTTGAGCTGTCCTATCATTTGTACAGATACTAATTCACAATGCTATTTTGTTTTGGGAACCATCACCGCACCTGCAGTCACAAAGACCATGGATGCAGTGATGGTTCTTATTCTAACACTGCTTCCTTTCAATTTTAAGCCCATTTGATGCAAAGAAATTGGATTTTTACCATGAAACTACTTCAAAATGTCAAAATATGTCTGTTTCTAGGCTGCCTTTTCCCCCCAGCAATGGTCTGGGTTGGCCTTAAGTGTGTTAGAATCATTAACACCTCAAACAATGTTTGATACAAGATCACTGAGATCACCAAGGTCACTGCAGTGGTCATATTTGGCAATAATTCCTAGTAATGACACACACACAGTACGGCAGGGAAACTGTACAGTAAAAAAATGTGGATTGGAGAGCGAATGTGCATCCACTGTAATGATCCTTGAACCTAACCATTTCTTCTATTATAACCAAATATGGCTTTTTAAAACCATAACAGTTGATAAATGCAGACTGCTGAGACTGACAATGAAATGGGATGAAGATCTAGTACCAATACACAGTTTTGCCCCAGTTCACCCTGCAGGAAGAACATCCATTTCTGACTATTTTCAATGGTGTCAATCAATTCTGACTGGCTTTTACAATGCAGGCCTGTGAGAAAATATATTTGGCATCATAAATAAATAACCAATACATTTGTCTCAAAAATAATATTGAACTATTATCTTCTTAATTAAGGCGAGCAGAACTACGTTGGAATTTTTCCAATATATTTTTCCAGGATGGCTCTGATATTACAGATATTCCAACAGGAAGTGGGTTTTAACCCTGTGTTTTATTGGAAATCTCTGTTTATGAGAGAAATGGATGCTCTTCCGGAGTGTGCAATTTCAGAAATCCTTTGCAACTAAGAAAATTTTCAAGTGGGTAGAGACAAACGTGAAAAGTTTACAATAACGAGATGGATCAAGGGGGGATAGGAATGTACCCCTCCCCCCGGGGGTCAAATTTTCTTCGTTTTCGAGGAAAATTGACAATAATATTAGGTTGGTACCCTTTAGGGTTCGGCACCACCCCCTCCCCATCTACGGTCTGGGAAGTCCTGGGGTGTGCTCGTTTTCGGGAATTTTTGATTAAACCGTGCAAGATCACAAAATAGGCATCCAAATTCTACCCAAGCGTGCAGAACTTTAACATTGTCACCTATGGGCTTGCAAGGTTGGAACAAACGAGCACCTTTAAACCTGTTGCACGGATTGAAGAAAAAACGCTGAAAACGAGCACACCCCTGGATCCGCCACTGATGTGTTAATTGTTCCGTTAACTAATTTCCGTTACTAGGATACAACATGTACGTAATATGTGTCTAAATATGGAAACATTAACCGTTCAAACCGCAGTCTGTGTGTTTCACAGGAGCAAAGTAAACAAAGAACCATTTACGTTCAAGGTTCTTCAATCTGCGACCATTTTTGTAACCGCATACACATCAATTGTTTCTGACACAGTCAACAGATCTTCATTAAATAATGGAATCCTCAGTGGAGTTTCACAATGGATATCTATTTTTGAAGTGCTTTGAAAAAAAAACAGCAATGTTTAGTTGAACAATGCAATTAGCAAAATTTTCATGTGAATAATAAGGAGATGCAAACTACATTTGGCCTTTTGATCATAGTTAATTTTATCATACTTCAAAAAACAATTATTGAACAAGAAAGTCCTCCTGCGTGAACGCAAGAGCCATACCGGCCGCCGCGTAGTAAACCTATCCCAGGGGCTTATTTCCCCAAAAAAAATTTAAATTAAAGAAAAGAAATTTGGAAAAAAAATTGAAAAAACCCAAAAAAAATTGAAAAAAAAATTTGAAAAAAAAATTGAAAAAAAAAATTTGAAAATTTTTTTTCCAGGGAGGGGTACCCCCCGGCCCCCTAATCCCGGCCTAAGTACCCCCTCTCCCTTTCCACCTGTGGCCAGGACTGGCTACCCGCACTCCCCCCCGCCTGGAATGGGTACCCCCGGGCAGGACTGGGTACCCCCTAGCCAAGACTGGGTACCCCCACCCCCCAGGACTTGGCACCCCCTCCTGGGATCACGGGATAGGACCTTTGCATTAGATCTATTAGATAAGACTCACCCCCCCCCCCTCCCATTTATTTATTAGCAAGCGGGCGGTTGGCCTTCGCCTGCAATGATTTCTTGTTGAATAGAAAAAAAACAAACAAAGAGCCCATTTACGTTTGAGA
>JBCAUG010030842.1:0-10269 GCA_038406175.1 Haplosyllis leylae
GGGACTGGAGTGCCCACTTCCCCCAGAGACAGAACAGCAAAGCGAGCATTTGCTACGCAGCAGAAGGTATGCCTCTTGTGTTCACACAGGTTCCCCAGGTTCATGGGGAGGGGTGGGGGTGACGTATGTTGCAGTGAGCTTATATTGAGACAGGAGTGATAGATCATATTGAAAAGGGTGTCGTAGCTCAGTTGATTAGAGCCATTGTACACAGACAGTTGTGTTTGTCGTTAAGCGTTGTTTAAATTTGTCAAAAATGCAAAACTTCCACGGAGAGTGAACCAAGGATTTCACTTCTTGAAGTCCACTGCTTCATCCATTTAGCCACAAACATGTATGTAGTAGCTATAAACCAGGATTAGACAAACACCTGTCGTTTCAGTGAAATGCGGCTAATTGATCTAATTAGATGAGAAGGGCTTAATTTCGGGAAACGTCGAATGTGGTTTTGAGTGGGACACTTTCAATATGACAGCACAAACAAAATGTGGTCCACAGATTGGTATTGGCCTGCACCAATAGTGGACAATCCAGTGGTTAGAATTGATCCTTGTATGTGAGGGAATATCGCTGCCAATCTTAAATCATCTACCGGTACCCAGTGCGATTGGACAGTTCTCTACCAGGGGTTGAATAGTACCGTTTGCAATTATTACAGTTATTACATCGAGTTGTCACACCTTCACTTTCAATGTTCCATCTGAAGACATAAAAATATTGGCTCGTCTCCATAGCTAGAAACGAGACGCTAACCTACTTACAAGGTAGTCTCCGCAAAGACGAGGGTGCGTGTGTGTTTCCCGGGGGTGGGCGATGGCAGTTTGCCCGGGTAATGTGTAGGGGCATTCTTCCAGACCCCAACTTTTATATCCCACTTCAGCCCTATGTGTGTATCACAGACAGTCTCCTGTACGGAGACTAAACAGACACCACGCGAAATAGGCCTACATAAATGCTCGGACTGTGAGACGTAACGTATATGAAGGACCATTAGTCATTACAGTTTACTACCCAAGATGTACCGTACCACGTAGAAAATATTATTTATACCTCAGCAATGAGATCCGCGTCTTCTGGCGAAAATCCCAAATGATTCGTTAAGGCGCTTTTCAGCTCGTCTTTGGTGATTTTGTCATCGTCCACAAGATCCATTTGTTGAAATACATCTCTTAGCTTCTGTTCGTCGTTAGAACTCATCTTGCCTCGTCGTTGTGTGATAATACTGTGGTGAATTTTACGAATAATACAGGGTAACTAACAGTGGAGACTGTCCTACAAATCTAGAAATAAGCCTCAAAGTCAGGCACTACAAATGCATTGAGGCTTGTCATGGTAAACACCAATGAGCCCCAAGCCAATGACCTAGGTACACGACACAGCAATTGGATCATAATTTACAGCTATTTGTGCAAACCCCGGGCCCTGCGTGAAGTTTTAAACAGCAACAATATTGTTTAAATTCAATCTCAGACATCAATTTATTGATTTGATTTATCCCCAGCTGTTAATTACGCTGTTAAGAAAAGTTAATTTTACTTGAGAAGATGATTTTTACAGAACTAGGACAACCAAAGGTTTCTGCGTAATGTTTCGTTGCAATTTGGTTATTACCTAGATCTAAATTAATTACAAGGATAGAAATATGTGTTCTGGGTGTGTAAGTAAATAGACCATAAGATCCATTCACACACTCACACTACAAGGCTAAAAATTGACTACGTATTGTTTGCGATATGTTGTCGCCAAGAAACTTCGTATGAGTGGACCATTAGTCTATTTGAGGCTTAATTGATAAGGTAAAAACAGAACTTCCGACTTAGTTGTTTTGAAGGAAAATATAGAACTTTTTATTAAGATTGAACAAGTTACATAATTGGACTTCTAACATTACAGGTCTGGCATTATCAATACAATTTGCAGATATGTACAGAATTCGCTATAGCATCCGTTTGTCGATAGGTTTCTGATAAAATACGTGCAGATTCCGCGCAAATACTGTTTTACCTGGATGAAAACAAAGGGGAATAAACCCATTGCCGCACTAAGTCAAAAGTTAGCTCTCCGTAAACATGCTCTTTGTCAATAATCGAAGCAAAACGTTTGTAGAAATCGTAATGTGGTAAGAATTTCAAGCCTAAGATCTTCCACCCTTTTAAATTGTTCAAGAATGCAGCAGGGAATTCATGTACTGAGTGTGTGCATCTGAAAGTAAAATACACGGTTTCATTCCACAGTAAATGATGTAAGGTACAATGTAAAACATTTCTCATTCCATTATTTATTTGCGATTGTAAATAGCCTCAGAGTGAAAAAATGGGACAATCAATAGACATAACGATTCTCCCCGTTCAACAAAGAAACACAAACAAATACAAATTTACTTTAAATTACGGAACATATTTTATGACCGACAACAAAAATTATGAAATAAAAGTCTCCTATTATTTCACCTTGAAGATGCAAGCAGATTCAATTTAACATACCAGAAATTATTTCATCAAATAATAACAAGTCACTTCACTCATCTTGTTGCATGCCGATGCAGAACTCTTCGAAGGTTATTATGTCATCAAGGTTTTTGTCACATTTTGCCATAACCCTCTGCAAAGATGAGCGAGCAGTTATATTTTCAGTTGATTAAATGCAACATGATGTGGACATGCAGAATTAGACTTTGTTGCAAGTTGTCAGGAGCAGGGAGATGATACCTTGGCCTTCATTTCAGACGTTTGGTCGCAACTTCCCAATTGTTTGAAGACATTTTTGAGTTCGCTTACTGGTATTGTTCCGGATTTATCTTCATCAAAGAAGTCCCACAAATCTTTCAATTGATCCTGAGTGTAAGATTTAGGCATCTTCTGTGTTGGTTAGGTGCATTAAATGAACCACACAAATGAACGCACAACAAATGCGCGACTCCCTGCTGATGCTGACTGAACATGTGATCATCCTAATACAAATCCTATCCTTTAATGATGCAAATTTCAAAATGTATTATTGATTCAGCCTGTGCTAAAACGCAAATGTTGCTTTGAAAAAATTATTGGCGTAACATGTGTCTACAACATAAACGACACAACTGTTGTTCGTGTAGTTTGCAGATGATGCGTCAATGTTAGGCTTTTCTAAAGTTTTAAAGACGCAGATGTTTTTATGACTTCAGTTGCAGAGCTGAAATTGTAGGTTTTGGACTTTTGAAACGTTTTGAAGAAATTAGAGACAAATATATGGCTTAGATGCTTAATTTATTTTAACATCTATGCACAATACAGCACAATATTAAATTATAAAAGATCAATTACAGAACGTATAGACAACTTAAGTATGTTGACATTATTGAATGATGAGATCTTTCGGTTTTTCCTTCTACTGAGACATACCGTAAAAAATACATAAAAAATGTACATTTTAGTTTTTCTAATCCATATAAATCATCAAAACTTTGTGAATGTTCGTTCTTGTGTGACGATTGAAGAGATAGCTCGAATAATTTATGCCACGAATGTCAACGAATGTTTCAGGCAGCTCCATGACAACATTGAACAAAACATCAATTTTGTGGATCTGAAAAAGAGAAATGTGTTAGTATTACATTTAATATGATTTTGGCAGAAAATTGTACATCTAAAACGGAAGATGATAGCGTATGATACAGGTTTGTCATGTCTTCATTCTGTGGTTTTTTTTGGACTCACCGAAGGTTGAATTCAGCCATGATGAGCTTGACCGGGTCTCTAATCATCTTCTTTCATGCCCACTGCAAACTCTTCAAAAGTTATAACTTGATCAGCCGATTTGTCACACCTCTTCATGACCCTCTACAAAACACAGAAATGTTTAAAATACAAGAACCAGTCCCAATACCTGTAAACTTTCAAGCAAGTTGTGTGAGAAAAATACACTGCCAGTAATACTGAAAGCATTTTACATGTAAAATGTCTGTTTTTCTGATGTTGAAAAAAGGTGCCAGTCACAATAAATGAGTGAACACCAGTAAATTACCATTTTCAATTGCGACCCCTATCTAATCCTGAATCAAAATAGGAAATCATCCTGTCTTTAATTGAAATTTGAATCGTTAATTGGAAAATCAAAATTACTCGAGTGTGTAATGATTTTAATTCTCCTTTTGCATGGTTTTATTGACCTGAATAAAAAGATAAGGACTGAGACTGAGGCCGTGAACGTGAAACTTACCTCAGCTTTCATCGCAGCCGTTTCACTGTCGCTGCCCAGTTTTGCAAAGAGATTCTTCAACTCTGAACAGGGTATTTTACCAGACTTGTCTTCGTCGAAAAAGTCCCAGAGATCCTTTATTTGTTCTTGGGTGTAAGACGACATGTTGCTCTGTTGATGTCTGGACGGCCAAGGTACTATTTATGAATGACTTGTCAAGCAGAGGCAGAGACACTGAATGACTAAGTATCTTCAGTGCTGACAGCAGACTACACATACAAAGTTGCGTAGATGGCTTCACGGTAGAATTTCCACAGCGGAATGTATTGATTCCACATCCTTCATGAAAGAAATTGATCTGTTTAAGCTTGTTTAGCACTTTGAATATATCATGATTTTATGCAGATATTTGGCATGAAAGCAAAGAATTTTATACTCTTACTAATAATCGCTTTTGATGCAACTGTTTGTACTCATCAGAACAAATCAGCAGAGAACATCGTGTTTGCGGTAAATTTTCAATAATTTTGGCTGCAATAGGGAGGTGGCTGTTTTAAAGAATTGTCAATTCCCTCTACTTTGAGAGGGATGTGGGCATAGGTCCTAATCATTGCAAACAATGTCATTGTTCAATCGTCCATGTGATGCTCTCTCAGCAAGGTGACGGTCCGAAACAGGTGCTGCGATAAAGTTTTCAAATGTATTTGTTTAAAAATGAGGAACAAAAATTTCTTAAAATAGAAAAGTATGGCTGTCAGCTCGTTGTTCAACCCCATAATTTTTGTCCCTGTTTTTATTCACGTTTGGCATTTCGTACGTTTTAAGTGACCACTTAAATAATAGAATTGTTGAGAATGCTACAATAAATACAGTGTATGAATAGCAGAGATTTAATATGGTGCTAGTCATACATCGAGGACAGAGAATATTTGAGTAATGACACTGTATGTTACACATTACAGTGCAATATTGTTTAATTTGAAAATGGCGGCATGGGGCCAAGAACAGCAAACAACCGAGACGCATCGTGGAAATTTCCATCTGAAGCCTTTTTTTGAAAGAACTGTGTACTTTGACTCATGCTGTTGATTTCTGTGGCACATTTGGTGCAGTCATAGATTTAGAATTTGTGGTGGCTGTAGACACGAAACAGGACAAAGATGTGTCAGTCAAGGGGGAAAGGCGGAACATTTAAATTTTTCTTTTGACTGTTTAGTGGGAAGAAAGCTAAACATGTTTTATCCAAAATAGCAGGCGTTTGGTAATTGATAACCATTTCTAATTCAAATCTAGTCCATTATTGTGGCATATCTATTCTTTTTCACACATGATTGCATGAAACCTGAAGCATGTGTCATTTTTCGCTTTCCAGAATGAGATCTATGAATAAAATTAACTTTCACCAAGTATTCGGAAGCATCTGATCGCCAATGTTTTCTGCCATTTTTCTGTTTGTTTTGTTTTTACTTTTCAGTTGTTTGAATTTACATAATTGATAGGAATTTGGGCCATACATACGGCCTAGTGTTGATCACAGCCGGTTGGGTAACTCACTATGTGAGAAGTTTGATTCTCATGAGAATTGATGGTACATCTGAGAAAGCCAGTACTCGAATCGAGTGTGAGTCAAGCTGATAGAGCACTCAGAGGTTTGTTTGAAGTTATGAAAATCCTAAATATGGGCCACAAACTAAAAAGGATTTGGTATTTAAATTGGCACTTTGTAGTGTGACTAACCGGAAAGAGCCATTGAAACCTGGGACAACATGGTATTTACGTTTTTTTACATACTTTCTGTTTGAGCGGAAAAGAATAAAAAGCGTCATTTTACAAGCAGATTTTATTTTGAAATGTTTTCACTAACAATTTTTGCATCGTAACAATTTTAATATCTCTTTTAAAGTAAATATATATTACCAAACGGGCTATCAAAATCATTCTGCAAATTTTCCCATGCAAGTGTCAAACAATAATTACAATAATTTTCTAACCATAACTTTTAACAAATTTTAAATATGTACACGTGCACTTCTCTTTGATTTTGTGGAATCATAGCTTCAGCGGGTAAATCCACGGAAGTTTTTGGCATGACTTTATACCTAGAATGGTTATCCAAGGTGAAAGTTTGACTTCTGAAATGAAAGTTGTGAAGTTCTTTGTTAACTGATGTGAACATGTTGGTGGCAAAATGCCTGGAAATTTATGTATTTATTGACTGTTAACAAACTGCTGTAAGACAAAGCTTACAGAAATGTGTACAATACCTGGAGAAGTGACGGAATGACTAGTGAATGAAAATGTACAAAAGCTACTGTCCAAAGGACATCATGGTCTTAACAAACTCGTCACGGGTTACTTTATTGTCGTCGTTTTTGTCACATATGTCTAGTACTGCCTGTAATTTTATGAAAACAAGAATGCTTAGTAAAAATAAACTATTTTAGGAAATGATTTTGGTAATTATTACGGACACCATGCTCACACTGTCATTGTGTTTAAAGTTTTCAAACTACAAAGGAAATTGATTGAAATCAACTTGTAATTTATACTTACGGCACAAAGTTGTTCAAGTTCTTCTTCAGACATTGATTGTCCCGACGCTTGCAAAGCTGCCTTAATTACTCCTTTAAATTCTGTACTGCAAAGGCATCCGCTCTTGTCAACATCGAGCCTGTCGAATTCTTGCTTCCAAGTTTCCTCAGTGACACTCTTGTGAGCCATGATGAATTAGGGAATGATGTTCCGAGTAGCGATGCAAACATACAAATGTTGGCACAAAATTGCTGCCTTATGCTCACAACCGGAGTATTTTATGAGACTGAAACTGTCGCTGAATATTCATTAACATGCTGTTGAGTAATATGGGCAAATAACTGCTACCAGTCCTTATTGGTTGGAAAAATGCGACAAGCTTGACATTCTTGTAACAATATCAAGCAGGTACTGAGATCATGCGGCGTTCAATTGTCGGTGATACACGGCATAACGCCAGCAAGAAAATTCTTCGATCATCCTTTCATTTTACCCACATAACAATATTAAAACAACAAGATGCATTGTGTAGTTTAAGAAATAAAGCTGCCTGTACTTGGAATAGATATCAGATCAATCTATTAAGTTGTCTGATTTTAATAACAAAATTGACACATCACTTTTGATTTCCAAATGCTGACCAGAACGCAAAAGAAATTTTTGTTTGGTAACACTGTAGCAGATCCAGAAATTAGTTGGAGGGGGTGCCAAATAAATGAAATTTACACAACCGCCTTCGACAGTCATCTTATTATGACCTAGTTTACAGCACCAGGGGAAGATGCCACCCGCTCAACCTTGATACACTATTGAATACATAGATTTCTTCTCGAATAGTCGAAATGAAATGCTCATCAAATCACTAAGTTATGGACATTATGAATATGTCCAAAACAAGTGCTAACCTGATATGAATATACATGCTGAGAACCCACATTGCCAATGTTTGCACAAATATTGCTGTGCGTGATGCCCGTGAAAATTCTGTGCCACAATTAAGGCTTTTATGCTAATGCCATTTTACTTGACATGAGTGTTCTTCGCTATGATTGAAAGAACGGTTATTCGTGGATTAAGAGAAACAGATTTCTAACAATCTAATTTTGTTCTTTGGTGACTCGGTCACTTTTGGTTGAAATCCAGTTTTGGCCAAATTATTGAGACCTTTGTCAGATGCCTGTTTTTTTTATATTTGGGTTGGCGTACTACCGGTCTTCGGAGGTACATGCTTTGGCTTGGGCGTGAAGAATAACTCAACTGATCTGAACAATGCCATTGAAGCTGGTTGTATACAACTGTGAAAATAAGTAACAACACCAGAACGTTGCAACAAAGTAAATTTAATTTGAAACATGTACGTTGATTTTAAGTTTATGATATAACACACAACAGTTATTGTTTTGCTATCCAACCCCATGCAATCTTCATTTTATTTAATGAAGACCTTGTTCGTAACTGAAAGAATACAAACGGAAAAAAATAATACTGCTATTACTGTGTTCTTGGTTACAGCATAAAACGTTGATAACAATGAATAAGGGATTCCTTGGAGTCATCATGCGACCTATTGAGTTAAAGGTGAAAACCTACACGTAAACCTAAAAATGTTTATTTGTGTGAATACTCTTGTCTTTCTTTACATAACCTGTCTATTTTGTATCCAATTTGGTGTGACTCCTTTCCAAATATTCGTGGTATCAAAGTATGGATTGTCTGCATGAAACACTATATCAGGTGCTTACATTGAAGACTCGGTGAGATTTTTATCTGCAGCGATACATATCTGCGTATGTCTGAATCAGAACAGCGAGTGAGGCTACGAAATTAAAACGTAGATTTAATTTTCAGTTTGCAAGAATTTTATATTGCTTGAGAAAACGGATAATGGAAACTTTTCACAAGGAATTCTGGTATAATTTAATCAGCCCATTTCTCAAGGGCCCACGGGAACATTCATTTCCTTTATTACCACAACAAATTCCTCACAGGTTACTTTACCATCATTGTCCTTATCCAGCTTCTTGTGAGCTTCCTACAAAAAATGTTTCCTACAAAAAATGTTTGGTATTATAAGGTACCTTTTGTAACTTTGTGAAACGATCACCCAGAGTTATTGTTCGAACTTCAGAAAAATTATCTCTGTGTTTCCGTTCACGCCATCAAGGTACAAAATTGGGAGTGATGAAAGTCAGCTCAGGAATCGATAACATGAAACTTGGCATTTTTTAAAATTTAAGTAAACACTCGGGAGAATTTCTCTGCTTACCTCACATATCTTTACTACTTGCTTCTTTGAAAACTTGAGACCATGTTTTGCGGCCACCATTTCAAACATTGGTGTTAATTCATTGGCGCTGAGGTAACCATTACCATCTTTATCAAATTCGGCAAATGTGCTTCGTAGCAGCTCCTCTGGTATGTTTGCCATAGCTGAAATGATGAACCATAAAATAGATCTGAAGAACTCAGGTGCGGGTATGGCAGAGGGGCAAGGATCTGGGGCCCTGGCTCACCCCTGACCCCAAGTTTTGAGGCCCCGAAATTTATTCGCAACAACCCTATTTGAGATTTTATTTTTCCCAAAAGGTTTTTGCCACCCTGTGCTCTGCAAAATTAAATTACGTAAGACAAAGCTGTTTAATTTCTTGCATGTCAATGTGGATAACCCATATTATCAGACATTCTGTTACCCTACAGAGATATCAATCATTTTATTGTGTGAATTTAATATTTATTACTATGACAATATGTAATGTGTATGGCAATGCAAGTCAGAAAATCCTGGACTTGACCAAAGAACTTTGACTTGACCCAAAATGATGTTACCCTACTCCAGTATATCAGCAATTTTCACTGATCATGACTGGCACCCTACTTTCCGAAATGCTTGATCTGCACTTGCTATTGTAATTAACCCAGTTGTGCTACTGGACAACTCTCACCAGGTTCAACGTAACAGTTTTATACTGAATATTAATTATGTCCTTATAACGATGCTTCTGGTCTGATGGTAGTGTGTGGTGAAATGAGCAACACGTTACACGTTATGCAAATTAGCAATTAACAATTAGTTCTCTGGCTGACATTTGTGTGGTAACATGGTAGCACAGCAATAATGTATAATTATTGCCTCCGCTGGCACAGTTTCGAATGAATAATAATTTTTAACTGAATAATCAAGCAGGATGCCGAAAACTTAGTTTAGGGATTTTAAGTGTAACGTGTTGGTTTACAATAGGGTTGTTTTTATTAGTGAAGGAGACTAATTAGTCACTTACTGGAATACTATCTCATGAATGCACTAGCGGATCCAGGGGGGGCCCTGGGGGCCCGGCCCCCCCCCGACCCCCAGATTTGGAGGCCCCAGTATACAGTTTAAGAGCTAAACTATGACTTTTAGGGCCCTAAATTTATATTTTTTCCAAAAAATTTCCAGCCTCGTTTTGCTCGGCATCAATATTGCTTTCACATTCTTCTAGACACTCTCAACTCATCATTCCATCTGCCTATGTGCTAACCTCTACATTATATTAACTCATGCCATAACTTATCTTATCTGTA
>JBCAUG010030853.1:0-10269 GCA_038406175.1 Haplosyllis leylae
AAAATACAAAATTGATAGTTTTAGCTTTAATTTCATGCAATTAGTAAACTCTAAGACTAACTCCTTCATATGAAACAGCATTATAACCCCCTACCCACCCACCCCAAAAACCCTTGATTTTCACAAAAATCTGACAACTTTTAGATTAATTGGTCATGGAGTAACTTTCGGAAATTTTAATTCTCTGTTTCATTCTCTTGGGGGGCATAGGATCAGTTAAATTAACTATAATTTACATGGAAGTGAGCGAAGGACTACCCCCGGTAACCAGTCTAGATTCGAAAGACGCGCCGCCAAGACGTTGGCTGCTTCATTTACCTCTTTATCCAACACTAATAGTTTCTTCACAGCTACTTCTTTGTTTTGTGATATCCACCGGGCCCTGTACACGCTCCCAAATGTACCACCACCACATCTCTCGTAAAATTCCAAATCATCCGGTTCAACTTCGCGCATCAAGGCCATTTTACTAACTCATTATTATTCTCTGCAAAGATGAATACAACAGAACTGGTTGATTATTAGCACCTTGAAAACCACTTGAGGGAGAACATGCCAAAAGAGCAAGGGACTGGGGAGATGTTTTCCAAAAGGGTGGGGATGTCACATGTTGCCCATTTTATGCCTGTCCAATAATAGAAGTCAACTCAATGAAAACACACTAACGCTAGGTTCAGAGTTTAACGTCTGTCGAACACTTTGATATTTTGGCAAGTTTTGCCAATAATTAGTTGGTGGGCAGGGTGTTCAAGCAGCAAACTGGGGCCATCAGTTTTGATTGGCCTTTCCTGTGACAGACTGTACTATAAAATAGATCTATGTGAACTAAAAAAAGAACATTGTAAAACATTTAATCTTGTTAACTGGCAATTTTGGGTTGCCTTCCATCATATTATGACAGGAACATAATTTTCCAGGACAAATCATCGGACTGTTTCCTTGAATTCATAATAAATGGAAATGATTGGATTGACAAATGGTAAATTTAAGCAGGAATACAGTAAAATATGCCTTTTGTGCCATGCTTAGTAATCAGACATCTTTTTGTATGTTCACAATAATGTGATTTCTGAGAGAAATGACAGCTTCCTTGTCTTGGGTGAAAGAAAACAATTACTCTTCTTGTTGTCGTTAGCCCTCCGAGAAACCATGACCATGGAAAAGTAAGATGTTCCTTGCTAACATCAAATTGTTGGTAGCACTTAGAGCATGCCTTACATGCACACTGGCCTTTAAGGGACAAAATTATCTATATTAATTAGGGTTGAACTTGGTCTTGCTCCATGTGATTAAACATGCCCTTGACATCGGTGCATTGCAGTACTTTTTGCCCAGAAAATGTGATTAATATGTGTGTAAGCTGAATCCTCAAGTAATTTACAAAATAATGGATATTAACTCTCACCATATGCTTTAAAATGACACATGACTTGAACTTGTTGGCAGAGAGGCAGAAGCCAAAAGTCTCGATGTTAGTTAACAGGATAATTTAGAAACATTTTAATCAATGCTGATTGACCAACACAGTGCTGCTACTCTGTCAACAAGTGGGACTTCCTATTTAGATCCATCTCCCAGGGTGGACGATCATGGCTTGTACATGGAAGGAGATGGTCACGGGTTGACCAATTGGCAAAAATGTTGCTTAATTGACTTCCGTTTCCTGAGAGCATAGACGTAAGTGCATGGAATGAGCCTATATATTAACAGCAAATGCAATCAGCAATGCTTGTCTTTGTTGGCTGAGAAGCAGAAGTCCGAAATCACTGTTTTAGTCGACAGGATAATTCAAACCACATTCTAATTGATGCCAATTCATCAACTCAGCGACCATGTCAACAAGTAGATCTAGATCTAGAGTAATCTAGAATCTACACCTACATGTGTCTAGGGAGAAGTTGGGTGTACTAAAATGCTGCATATGCTTAGATTCAGGGATATAAAATCACTGTGTAAAATAGAACATAATATGGAAAATAACTTTAACCATAAACTTTAAAGCAGCTTACTCAACGTCAGTCAAAGTTTACGAAATACCACTGCCCAGAGGAAAGTGTCCATCGTTTATCCGTAGACTGTTTTTTCTACTCTAATGACACTATCAGAAAATCTGTGAGGTACAAAAGGTCATATGACGGACGTAACTCCTTAATTTTAAAGTTGATTTCACATCAAAAGATATTTTGGTGTTCTTAAAATTCACAGGAAAAGCATAAGAACTGATTTTTTTAACCTACGGTTTCGATTGTAGACGTTTTATTATTACGGACACTTGGTATTTATTTACCAAGAGACGATGTAGCAACGGTAATTTAATATGACCACAGACTTGCATACACAGTTAGCTCGTGTGTGTATGCAAGTCTGTGAATATGACATATTTTGTGCATATCATCTTTGCAATTAAGAATACATAAACATCTTGACCTGAGATAGATTTTGATACAAGTCTATACCACTGCCAATCAACGGAGCAGCAACATGATTCCCTAAATCTATTGTGTTTCTGTTGAAAATTGTCATATTAGATCTAGATTCTATGATGATTAGATGTATTGATTGCCATGCTGATCAGTCCCTTGGTCATATGAGGACACTAGAGTAGATCTCCGTAATAATAGAATGCCATTGTTCACAGTGATGGTAAGATAAGCAGATTATAAAATTTAATGAGACTAGATTTGGGTCTGATCTATTCCAGATAGATCAAGATCTAAATAGATTTACATTATGTTAATGACAGAATTTCAGATAACTTCAATATCGCTATTGACATTTAACGTTTGTTTTCATTTGGTATGACAATGCAAAAAATGCGGACCCGCAAGTATGGCAGAAGAAAAACCTCACAACAAAAAGTCCATGACTCAATTCCATCAACTTTTGGTGCATGTCTAATGCTCATCTATCATACCATGCTTCACTGAATAAAATTAGATGGACGATAATCAGCTAATTGACGGAAAAACAGCCTGAAGACCTGGAGTGAGAACTTGATTAGATTTTTTTTTCGAGAAGGTGGAAGTTTTCTTCATTTGAGAGAAAACAGACGTTTTAGTCACAGTTTACGAGGATTTACTGTCAGGCGTACTTAGATGATGGCTCTGGTTTTTGAAGATGTGAAGCTGGTGGACAATACTCGTGTACAGCAGCTTTTGATGACATAGGAACATGGCAGAAGGAACGTATTCTGCAGAACAGGTTGGTGAGAATTATCGCTTAAAGCCCAGTCTCCTCGTTAACAAAGTACACCTACTGCTATACTGACATCGTATGTAATTGGTTGATGTTGCCTTATGTACTAGGATGTACTACGAAATATAGATTTTGAAGAAATTTCAAATGTTTAGTGAAGTCACTAAACATACCGTCCACAGTAGTTGAGGTTAAATCCTGGATACTTTTTGGTTGAACTGAGCTAAAATTTGTTATTCCATTTTTTTAGTCTCAATCTTTTAATAGATTAATTTAAGAGAGGCACACTATGCTTACAGGTCGATCAACTACTGAGGTGTCCCGTGTGTTTGGACAAATACAGTGAGCCGAAAATACTGCCATGTCAGCACACCTTCTGCAAGTCACCATGTTTGGAGGTAAGATGCATTTGTACGTACATTGTTCGTGCAGCCTCAGGGAGATTGCTACTCGCCGCGGCATTGAAGCTGTGTTAACATGAGACAATACAACTTTGCAGTACACTCATTAAATAAAGCCAAGTTTTCCACCTAGTATCATGTAACGTGTACAGACTATTAAACCGTCTAATTAACAGCGAGATGTTTGCTTGTTAGGGTTTGGTGGACATGCGTACTCGTATTGTACGATGTCCAGAATGCCGGATGGAACATTTTGTACCAATAGACGGAGCTGCTGGTTTCCCCACAAACATAACACTCATAAACTTTTTAGACCTACAGTCCCAACCAGGTAGGTAATTTACACCAAAGTTGTGCAGCAAGACATCACGAAACAATACAGTGACAATTGACAAAAATATTTTCTGCTATGAAAATAGCACTTTAACATTTATTTTAATTGTCAGCTGCACAGTTGGCTATTGCGGCAGGTCCAAGTGCAAGCAGTGAGAGCAGCACAGTTGTGGGATCTACCAATCAATGTGGAGTATGTGAAAAAGAAGGAGAAACAACGAAGTGTGCACATTGCGATAAATTTGCTTGTGCAGCATGCAGAAAGTCTCATGTGAATCAAATGAAGTTTGATATTGGAAGAGTGGTCAACCAAATTCGGCGTGGAGTACCTAAACTATCCAATTCTATTGCAAATGTCGGGCAGAAATCTGAACAGGTTAGTTTCTCTTACTGGTCTTATGGTTCATTCACCCTATCCGAGACCGATACAGATAGCGATAAAATGTACATAGAACTCAATGAAAATTTGCATCAGGCTCTGTCTCTGAGGAGTATGAACATCTCCATACAATTCTACACAAGTCATTTTTATCGGCCTCTGTCTCGGTGTCTTCCAGTGCAAACACACCGTTAGAAGGATAGTAATTGGCGATAAGTGTTACTGAAACCCAAATGAAGCAAACATGTTTCTTCAGGTTCGACAACATGTTGAAACTATAAAGGCCGAAGTAAGAAATACAATAGAAAGGTACATAAAAGAATTGAAGGATCGTCAGATGCTGCTGAACAGTGAACTTGAAACGTTTCAACAGGGCGAACTTAGGAATCTCAGGTCAGAAATCTTATATATCGCTGACTTAGTGAAATTTTGGATTTCAATCTAGAGGCTGTAGTATGTTAGGTAAATATAAGTGAATTCTACTGGCATTCCACACAATCTGTAAAGCATTGCGCAGTTAATGATGGGAATATACCTATTGTATCGAAGAACAATTACAAATACTTACATTGAGCGTTCATATGTGTTATTGTTTTACAAAATACAGGCTGCACCAAGAGAATCTGGAAGTGGAACTTGCTAGTATTGCCAGCTACTGTGATTCAACAGAAAGTACGCTCAATCAGTCAGGCGATATTATTTCAGATATTGACATGGTTAATCTGAAAAGGCAATGCGCAGAATACATGGATCAAATCAACCAATCAGAAACTGACGATGTCCCGGGGGCCAAACAAGTGCGATTCACTTTTGAAGGACAGACGTTGCAAAGTTGTATATCAAACTTTGGGGAATTAATGGTCAGCATGCCAGGCATTCTGTCGGGTGGAGCCAGGCGGAATAGTGACAGTTCTCTGCATGAAAGGGAAACTCGATTGTCGAGAAGAAGATGGTCGGAGGCTCAGCCCATGGACAGTGTTTTTCTTACATCTGCGGAGGTAGATTCTCTGAACATTGAATCTCCACGGGGTTTAAACCCACCGCGGAACCGCACCCCGCAGCCGTCTCCACCTGTGCCGGCTTTGAGGAACAGAATAAACGCTACTGGTAACCAGAACGGTGCGCAAAACTCCTTATATACTGCCGAAGTCAGCCCCAGTGACTTTGCTGTGAGTAATCCCAGCCGAAATAGAGGAACGTGGAACCGATCATCAATGCCCAGTTCTATTAGCACGCCGTGGAGACCGCCAAACAGGGGAAACAGGATGAGGGATGCTGTGAATGCAGGTATGCAGGGCTTTATTTAGACTCTTTATTCATAACACAGGACACAAATTGAAATGAAATAAGGGTTTTTATTTTCAACTCACACAAAAATTGATAACATACAGGATATGCATGTGAATATAATTCCGCAAGTTATTCCTTGCACATGAAACAGGTCGACCTAAGATACTAAGTATCTAATAAACACCAATTTTAATGCAACCACGTACCACTCAAAACAGTGGCTAAGACAAACAATAATGTTACTAATTAGAAGCATAGCATACATGCTACATTTTGTGCCGTTTAAGACACTGTTTGCCCCAAATTAAAATTGGTAAAGTTTCGAAGAAACTTGAAAACAAAGTAACACTGAAATAATGAATATCACGAAGTAGATTGTACGAGGATAATTAGGTTATACAATATATTATTATATTATACAGATAGATAGAATTTAAATGTTGATATTTGACAACCATCCAGGAGTTAGAGTTATTAGGCTTCAGGGAAGCACAGCCGTTTACGCATCTTAGGAGTGGGTAATTTTCTTCTAGGTTGTTCTTTGCCGTTACCTCTCCGCCAGTGAAATCTGTTCCAGTGTGACTTATTAAAGACAAATGATTTTGAGTTCTGCGGTCTTCTTTCTGTGTATTCCTCCTGATCCCGTTGGCGCATACGCCTGAAGAATTCCGGCATTCTGTCGGATTTTGTCCTGTTTCCCTGTTCTCTATCCGGGTTACGGACACAAACTCTGATGTCTTGTGTCAGAATTCCATCATAAGATGGCTCCTCCGATGCTTTCCTCAATCCATTTAATTGCTGTTGTTCAGGTGCCGATGTGGTTAAAGACATGCCCTTCTGAATTATCTGGTTTTGATTTTTCCTATTGTCCCAATAATGTAGAGCTGAGTCTATCGCTTTCCAATATCTTAGCAATCCCGTTGTGGAGAAACCCTCATTCTTGAAAATGGAATCATCTTCCACACTCCAACCTTTTCGGGGTTGTAGTAAACTCATATCTTTGTACAGGGGGACTATTTTTTCCAAAGCAGTGTTGAATTTTGCTCTCCTATCATTATCCTTAAATGCCTTGTTTAAGGGCAGCCCAAACCATATTACATGGGGTTCTCCAGGTCAAAGATATTTCTCTGATAGTTGCTCCTTTCTCATTAAGAGAATTTTGTTGGTTTCTGTTATCAGCCAGTCCAACAACATTCCCGTTTCCACACTTAAACCAAATTGTTCATGCTGCACAAATCGAAGAAGGTCATTTTCAATGACCATCATAATTATTTTCGGTAGTCTCCTGTGATCATTAATTGCTTTGATCAGTATGTTACGCACTCTGCTAAGAAAATTGGTGTCGAAGTGATTTACATTAAAGAATGCAAATGCCTCAAATCTTTCTCTAATGTAAAACTTATCTGTACTAGTCTCACTGTGTAGGATTTTTCCATATGAGCTCGCAACAAATGTATCACCTATCACCCAAATTGCATCAGTCGCTATCGGATCTACAAAAGAAAGCAAGAAAGTATGTGATGGTATGTTGTGTTCCAATGCAATTAGTGCTTTAAGTATTTGTAGACAGCATTTGACTGCCATCTTCCTTTCTTCTGGATTTCCGCTACAGAATAACCCAGTTTTTGCATGTCTACAGAACAGCCAATCCTGAAGGAGTCGAAATTGTAAAGTTCTTCATTTAAATTAAGTCTGGAAATTACGTTTTTTAATACAGTACGGGTTTGTGATGGAGTAACCGGTGACCTGTCTCGATGTATGAAGAATGGCTCAAAATTTGACGTAAATTCTTGCCTACATCCAATGTACTCCCTAACAAGTCTGAAAGGGCAGAAATTGATATTAGATGTAAAATTCTGGTTCTCAGTAATCTTGATTTTTTGTGGTACACTGTCAATTCCATGGGTCTTAGAACTAAAAAGGACCATGAGAAGTTTATTTTTATTTGTTGCCATATGTACATTTGCTGCTTTGACTGGATGATCTCCTGTGGTCAATTCTCCTATGCGAAATAGTCCATAATATGCTATAGCAAACATTGCCTGATACATAGTTAGTAAATAAGGTTGACTATGAAATACCCTAAATAATTCAAAAAGGATCACTTATAAGAGACCCAGGTTAATTGGGGGACATGTTATAACCACGTCATTTTTGCACTTACAAGCTTTAATTAAACTGTTCAACAACACTCTATTTTCATTGAGTGAATACCCATCTACCTCTAAAACATGTTTTATTGCTGAAATGTAAGAGTTAATGGTGCTAGATTTCAATCCTGAGTCAATGAGATAGGCTACATAAATTAATAGTCTATCCTCCCACAATGCGGGTCCTCGATCTAAACATAATAAAAACTGGTTAAACCGAGTCCATGTCTGGTGATAACTCTTCTTAGTTGAACTTCTGTTTCCGGAATCTTTAAGACTATCAATTAATCTGTATATTTGATCCGTAGAAATAGTTGATGATCCTGATACGCTAGAGGTTCCTCTTTTCTTGCGATTTTCTACAACAATTAATTAAGTATTAATTAAACATTGGTATTACAATTCGTTCCAAATTCGTCTTACAGGAAGCCATTCCTGGGGTACAATGTCCGGTTTTGGGTTTACATTTCTGTTGAGTTTCTTTAGTTTTCTTCTAAAACGCTCATCCTGGAATCTAGAAAGGCTATCAGCCAATGGATTCATCTTGGTTCTCATGTGTTCTGCCGTAAGGAGAACATTGTATTCTAAACAGAGCAGTGTAATACGTCTGATTAGTATCATACATTGTTTACATGATGATGAATTTTTAATCAGCATTTTTATCACACTTTCATTATCACAGAACAAGCAAATACTTCTGTTTTAAACCTTATGAATCCACAATTTTAGTGAAACAGCCACAGCAAATAATTCTAAGAACTCAATGCATGGATCCTCCTCCACAATAAAATCCCCCTTTTTGTCATAGTCGTCCCATCTCATCCTGAACCAGTTTTGTTCAAATATACCTCCATACCCCAGTTTCGGATTTTTCGATGCATCTGTATACCAGAAGAGTTTCTCAGCTGAAGTTACTTGTTTGAAACTTGCAAATTTTCTTGCATAAACCATAGGTTTATTAAGAAATTGAAGCCACATCTGCATATCCAACCTCATTTCCCTGTTCACATTAATGTGATGGTGGGGCAATAGAGCACCACTTGTGAAAGCATATAGCCTACGAGTGAATGCCCTACCCGGCACTATTGCTCTGCACAGGTGATTCAAGAATCCACATAATTTCTGCAATTCATGCAATGTTAGTTTCTTATTCTTCCTATTCAATATAGTGGAAATCAACTCCTGTGCACGATGCACTTTGTCTGTTGGTATGGAGATAATTTGTCTTTGTGCATCGATAAGGAAGCCTAAGAAGACTATAACTGTTGTACCCCAGACCGTTTTTTCCTTTGAGATAGGGAATCTAATCCAATCACATATCTTCAAGAATTCAGAAATTTGCCCATCACAGAGATTCTTCAACATAGCGACAAAATAAAAATCATCTAGGTAATTTATCATTTTCTTTCCAGTCCTTTTGGTGAAAATGTAAGCCACAGAGTTACTAAACTCTTGAAACAAACTACAAGAAATTGAGGCTCCAAATGGCAAACACTTGTCTATGAAGAAATAAATTTTTCCATCCTTAGGATTAACTGCTTTCATCACAGTGAGCATAAATTCGCTAACCGATAGTGGCAAATTGCGAAAAGCGCTCTTCATGTCGCTTTTTCCAGAATAAGCTATCTCTAAATCGCTCTCTGTTATGGCTTCTATACATAGTTGTACTGCATCCATGAAATCTGGGTATTGGACTGAGCATATTTCTTGTGGAGTTTCTGAATTCACAGATGTTCCTGTTCTAGGATAAGACAAGTGGAAAATTAGCCTTGTATCTCTACCCTGGTCCTTGGGGACTAAACCGATGGGTGATTGAATATAATATTCAAAAGGAATTTGTTCAAACGGCCCTGCAAATCATTTTTTCTCCACTTCTTTCATCACTTTATTCCAGAGGTCTACAGTAGTCCCTGCAGATAACTTCAAATTAGGCGCTCTTTGCCTAATTTCTCTACTACCAGCATAACCCAATGAGAAACCATTTTTGAATCCATTGACCAGTTTCTCTATTTTCTTTTTGTCATATTCGTACTGATTGAGAAGTAACTCCAGTGCCTGTACGTTCACTGGAGTGACAATATTAGTCAAATCAAAATTTTTGAAATTTAATACCTCAGGAACTACAAAAGAAAGAATATTTATTTCATATTATTTGCATGAATTATTCAATATATAGTCAGTTATCAGTTTTATCTGAAGTTTTCGGAATTTTTTCACCGACACTTTTATCGCTGTTTCTCTTCTCTCTTTTGAAACAGCTATGAATTCCATGTTTACCATCACAATAGTTACACTTGTGAGGGAATCTGCACTGGTTATCATTACATTGTCCTTTGTTAAACTTCCAGCAATTTTTTGTCTTATGTGTCTCCCCTCCAAAGTGATTATAATTATTATAATTTGGGCTTCTGAAATTGCTCCCTCGCCCAGAAATGTGAGTCCTCATTGTAACGGTGGGGACCACCGTTGGGTCTTTTTCTCTTAAATGTTGTCTTTCTTGTCTTTCCGTGTGAACAAGGGT
>JBCAUG010030864.1:0-10268 GCA_038406175.1 Haplosyllis leylae
GTCAAAATTAACTTAAACTTGTTCCAGTCAACTCAATGCCTTTATGTGGATTCCACTGGCATTCCAGGTGAGGTACAGCTTATTTTAAAGGTTATTCTTTCGAGTATTCACAGGGATTTCCTGTGTCTGTGCTAGTAATTGGGTATTTTAGTGGATATTTCATTTTGCTTGCATTCTCTTTCAGGAGTAATGGAATTAACCTCAGTCAGTTAATCAGCTTGTCCATTTGTTTGTTGCTTTGCTTGTATGACACTACATTAGAATATTCAGCATTCAGTAACTTTGTGGTGTATTTTGTGGTATATTTCCAATGTTTCACATTCTGGAGTAAAGTTACTGCAGTTGAAATGCTCAACTGTGGCAAAGGTACTTCTGATTGTGATTCAGCATCTGGGTTAATATTTTTTGGCAAATTACTCGAATTTGTTGTATTTCTACTTTTAGCTCAGTGGAGGCATTGCCCCCTGAGAATACTGTGCTCAAAATGTGTGCTCAAATGTTTATGTGTGATATTCTGTGTTCCTGAACCTGTAATGGGTTGTTGGGAGGAATGGCAATAAAGAGATTCAAACCAATGGCAAAGTGTTGTGGCTTATTCAGGGCACTCCTGGTCACGAAAGGTTCCAGGCCTCGTGTAGCCTGTGACAGTTACATGTTACCTTCAGCAAACCAGGAATCGTCGCTTCCTTATTGTGACATTTTCAAAGTACATTCTCCTACAAGCGGTTTTTTAAATCCACAAACATCGGAAAGCTGTTTGTAACGTTATGTTAATTTGCTACACTGATCTGACTGATATGCTTGCGAGACAATAGTGCGGGACAATGGACAAAGGGACAATGTGTTAATAATGATGCCACGTTCCTGGTGGTGTTCAGTATTAGATCTCTCACCTTTGTAAAGTCACTATGATAACGAAAGCATAACTGGAGCATCTCGCCACGAGACCATACCAGAAGATCATTTTACACATCCAATCTGATCTGTTGAAAAAATGTAAGCTATAAATGATTTAAAAAGTTGATAAAACTCTGACCAGAGGTTTGGCAAAGGGGAGGGAGGAGGGAGTAGGCGTACCTTGACCAGGTGACCCTACCCCCACCCCCTTTCCTTCACCCTAATCCCTGCCCCTCCCTTCTGGGTAGGTCTGGTCTAGCATGGTAAGGATGGGGGTCCGAGGTCGGTATTGCCTCATAATGTTAACGGGAGGCTGTCTTTTTACTAGAATGTCGAAATAACAATGAACATTTCTTCTCAAGTCACCTCGTTCTTGGAATTTCATATCAAGGATATGTAGAAATTACACACACGCGGAAATATGTTATAATAATTGAATATAAGTGCATACTTGTATTCAATCATACTCAACAACCAGTCATGCACAGAAAATAAAAGGTGAAGACTGTCTGAACAGGCTAGAGCTGCCAGGAAGATGTTAACGCTGGTTTTGCGATTGCGTGGCAACGTCATAACCCTATAAAAGCAGAAACAAATACTCCAATGCAGAAAATAATGGCACCTCTTCAACAACTGATGAAAAACTATGAAATACAAATGTTGACTTCTAATATAGATCTAATCTAGATCTAAAATCACCAGAATTTTTGTCTGTGAAATAATGTGCAATGCAGTGAGGAAGTAAACTGGGGTATCGCCATATCAGTGGAATCACATCAAATTTGTGTCCAGTTTCATAACCACCAGCGCCCAGTCCCAACATCTCACTTAGTTTACTGTTGGCTCTTTCTCTGATACAACAATGTGGGTGATGCAACTGCTGAACCCCCTCTCCCCCCCCCCCAGCATTACCTGGGACAGGACTTTGGATAGGACCAGTGGCAGGACTAGGAGTACACCCCTACTCACACCCCCTACCCCTCCCTAAAGAAACAACCTGGGACCAGAGCCCAGGTTGTACTCGCTTGTGAATAGACAAACACCTGTGAAAACAATATCTTCCCCAATAGGTGATAAACATATATAACCTGAAACTTAAGAAGTTACCAGTCCATCCCCAAACGGCTATTGGCACTGTTAAATATTTAAAGAGAAAGACACTTGTTTTGTATGTCATTAGTTCTTCGCCTAGTTCCTTCACAGAAGATGCCGTCTCATTACCCACGTCTATTATATCAACAGATAAATTATTAGTCGTTACGTCATGCATTTCCAGCAGGTTTGGTAAGTCCTGAATCATTTGTTGAAAATCGTCAAATGTACAGGTATAGAAAACTCCTTCTCTCGTCGTTCACCCGTTGGTTAATGTGAGGCAGTTTCTTTCTACTTTTCAGAAAGTCAAACAATTTTTAAGCTGTGCAACAGTAGTCGCAGAAGGAAAATTCTGATTGGATCAAGTTTAGAGTCGCAAACTCAGAAAAGTTCCTGAAATATCATACCGTTTTTAAATCCAGAACCTCCCATAAAGTTTCGTGACGCATTTTTAGATAGTTTTTGTCAAAAATACAATCCTATGTCTTTGATCTTATTTCCATAGTAAAAGAAATGGTTTCATTCTGCGATACAGAAAATGAGCTAAAGTTCAAAGACACAATAATAACGTGGTTAGAAACCGTACTTTATCAACAACTTAAGCGGCATTCACACCGAGTGCCAACCTTCACACTAGCATTACCTCTTGGAATGGGTCTGGGAGCCACTTGAATTTTAACATTAATGTGAATGACACCAGTTCAAATTTATATGACCCTTCCAAACAGCAATGCCAGTGTTGCCGCTCTCATTCACCATTTGGTTCAGTGTGGATAGACCCTAAATCTTCACAAGGACCGATTCTATCTGTTCACACCAAATATTTTACACGGTTTTGAAAAAGACAAAGTAGTCTTCCTTGGTGGAAATTGATGTGAGGAAAGACTTAGTAAGATCGTTCTGTTCGTTAGTGTGTAGTCTTTTCGATTCAGTCATTTTCGAAATAACAGCTCTAATAGAGGGGATTTCTTGTCATTGTTGACGACAACTTCAGACTTAAGGAACCATCACCGAGCCCCAGGTCTTTATGAGCAGACCAAAGCCAGTCAGAGAACTAAAGAAGGTTGTCTGCTTATGAAGACCAAGACTTATTCTGACAAATTTTGTTTTGATTTATGGTCCGATAAACTGATTACCAAGGGCAGCAGTCTGGGTTGGCCTTAACCAAGATCACACGGTCCTTTATGGTTCACCATGAATGGTGTGGTAATTTTAACCAATAACCCTTTTTAGGGACCCTGGATAATTTTTCTTGTTGTGAGTGGGACCCCTTTCTCATAAACACTTTTTTTAAATTGAATTGATTTAAACATCTTAATATTAGATATTTGAGTATATTTAACAACAGTTGAAATAATTTAAATATTAAATCAATAAGACTAATGCTTTTGTGCATAAAAGTTAAATTTGACCTTGTAAAAAGCATCTAGAACTTGCTAAAGTTAAATTATTTGACAACTATTGTAAAGGTTTGGACAAATTATAATTTTTAATTAGTTATGCATCATTTGCAACAGAAATATTTAATATTTATCATCATTTTATTTATTTTTTTCTGTAAGGTAAGTGTTTAGGCTAGTAGCCGACCGAGTTGGACACCAGCTCTAAGGTTAAGGGAGGGGCCCCGTTTTTTTCAAGATGTGGCCCCCTTCTTACAGGGGATCTGTAAATGGTGCCACATCGGTAAATTATAACGGGCTTCAATTTAATAACACATAATGCAGTACCAGCAATTAACACAAAATACGTCTTGATAATTGACGAATGAGTGTTGTTTCAGGCATTGTTGGCCTTTCTGTGAACAGAAAAAACACAGTGAATATTTTTTGTCCAGCTGATTGGACAGTTGACCTTTCCTTCATCGTTCATGATCATAAGTGATGGAAAAAACTCTTGTCACCTAACCAAGAAAGTGGGAAGATAGACAAATGTAACTATTTACAGGTATAGATCTATCTGAATCCACATTGAGTAATTTTAATCTGACTGGAGCCTACTTTTACACATTTTAGATCAGAAAATAGGAAATTTGAATTTCCTCACATGCGTTTGTTACAAACGCAACACAGAGATAATGACTTCAAAAAGACTTTAAAAAGATATAATGTCACCTTTTAACTTCATATCAAGAGCAAAATGTTTAAACCTTAAATTTTTAACTTTATTTTGCTTTCTGTTTGACAGATATTAAGATAACAGAGTCCGCATTAAAAATGTCATGTCATGGCAATTTTTTCAAAATGATGGAATTTGCATCCAATTAGATGAATTGAACAAAATCAGTTATGCATGACTTAGGCAGTTTCACATCAACAAAGAATTGTTAGTGTCTGACTGCTGTGCAAGTGACCGGGGATCAATCTCTGGTCAAGTATGTCCATTTTAAGAAGTTTACTCTATTGAATTCATCTAATTGGACCAGAATGATAAAAAACTCGATTGTTTTAAGCTGCAGATCTCTGTACTGTCATTTCTGTGGAGTGTGATCCCAGAGAAGAATTGCGGAATGAACGTGCTGCTGATGAAGTACAAAATAGGGATTTAAGATCTTCCCGGAATCTCTTTCCTGTAAACGAAATAAAGGGATTCAATCTGTTTTTTTCGAAATGAGGAGATTTTTGTCCAATTAGACGAATTGGACAAAACCACTGGTGCACGAATTAGGGCCTGTTTGAAGCTCCCCACAGCCACAGATGTGTCTGTGGTGTAATGGTTAAAGCAGTCAGTAAATTAATCAGGAGGTCTGGGATTCGAATGCCACTTTTTCAAAATTATTTTTGTCAAATTCATCTAATTGGATGAAATAATTTCTAAAAAAACTCGAATATTTCGCATTTAAGACATTCCTGAAATTTCTTATTCTTGTTTGGTAAAAGCTTACCTGCTGATCAATACAACCAGAAGTTGATTCCCGCATTGATGTGAATCAGCTAAAACATGTAAAGTAAAGCAGAGAAACACCTAATCACACAGTTTTAACGTTTTGATTCGAATTAGATCTAGAATGAAGGAATCGTGTTCCAGTCCCATCTATGCTTGTGATACATGTACAAGTATGTGACCAAAAAGGCTCGGCTGCCATGTTGGCAAGGGTCAACAAGTGCCACACCAGAGATGAATCAGAGGAATCCATTAATGATACACTCGCCAGTCCCTGTGGGGATGTTGACACATTAACAAAAGTAAATATTGCTTCCTCAATTAGTGTGGGTGAAACAAGAACCAGGAAGGCCACGCAAATGAAGATCAGCGTCAGTGTCAATTGATGACTTTCTTTGGACTTCCTGCGTTTTTCACCTGGATAAAAATTAGTTACATTCATTGGAGTTTTTCCTAAATGTTCAATGAATTCAGTGACAAGATTGTTTTATTTGAACCCCTATCTCTTGTCTAAGAGACAGAGATGTTACCATTGTGCCATGATGAAATCTTAATTTGAACCCAAATCATGCTTCAGTGATTTCTCGCTGAATTCAATATGAAAGTTCTATTCCATTTAGGGAAAACTCCATTGTGGTTCATTAAGAGCATCACCTTTTGTGCTTGAATTTTCTGCTTCCTACTGATAATAATTCAAAGGTTTGTACCAAATGGTTTTCAAATTTGCACATTTTTATCAGACGTCACCTCCACAGTCACTGTGGATATTGTCCCACTTCCTCCGAAAGACTAGTTCCTTCGATCGCTGTCGAACTGCTCTGATGAGAATGGTATTCCAAGTAAAAATGCTCACAAAAGAAATGAGTATGTCAATAACGAGTGTCACAAGTGAAGCAATTCTTGCCTGAAAGACATATAGTATTCTCAATGGAGAACACAAAATATCTTATTCAAGCTTTTTACAAACCTGATGAAATGGGCAATTTTGGCATCAGACGCTTCACCTTGTGAAAACCAAAAAGTTCAGCAACTGAATATTACCTCCACTGAAGATTGAAAGTGGAATTGAGTACGCTTGGCATGTACTCCTAAATTTGAGACTTAAAGATCCTTGTATAATCATGCTCAACCTAATAAATCAAGTGATACATGAAAGAAAGATCCTGTAACTAGCAGATGAAAGTTAGCTCAGTAGAAAGCCACAAAATTAGAATGGTAGAGGTCCAACACCCGAAAAAAACTGTTCAGAAGATACATGTGATTCAGGTGAGGAAATGACAAACGTGAATCCCATAGACTCTAATGTTAAATTACAATTCCCGAAATTGACATATTACAAGCTCTTGTGACCAAACAAAGGGAATGAAAAGGGAAAAATGTTCATCATATATGAGACCAAAGCTGTCTCTTTCCATTTAGATCAGATTAAATCTGTTTCAATAGAGAAGAAGTATACTTTTTGAAATTTTTGTTCTGAAAGTGGGAATTTCCAATTTCCCCATTTGTTGAGAAGAGTAGAAGATACATTTAGCCTTTTACCATGGTTTTCTATGAGAAAACAAATTTTGAAACATAAAAAATAAAGCAGACATTTATTCCAAAATATAATGCATAATTATATTTTATAAAGGGTGATCAAACCCAGGTTGGAACTTTCCCAGTAAACCTAAGGATCGCTCTGATATTCACAGATTTTCCAACAGGACGTGGGTCTTCACCATGTGCCATACTGGAAATCTCTAAATATCTGAGGGATCAATGAGTCAACTGGGAAAGTTCCAATGTAGGTCAGATCACCCTTACATAAAGAATAATTGTGCAATATTATTTTTGGGATATATGTCTTCTTTATTTTCTTATTCTTCAAAATCTGTTTTCCCCATAGACAACAATTGTAAAAGGTGGAACGCATTTTCTGATCTTCCCAAAGTCATGCGTATTTTCTGAACTTTACTCAGGGTGTCCCAGTTCAATTCTCATGAGAGATGACATTTTGTTGTTGATGTTTTGATTTTCAAGGAATTTTCTCATGACAATATTGCCAAATTATGTGTGTTTGTGAAAACCCTAAGCGACTCAAAGCATTAACATTTTTGATTAAAATGATGATTAATCCAATTGGGTGTAAAAATCGTAATTACTAACTATGGTTGGGTTTCCTCCCAATTTGTTACATACATTGTTCCCCCCATCTGCTTCGGTAAGAAGAAGGACAGTGTAGGAATTGTACGCAATATTAATAAATATGACGAGAGGAATTATTTTAGTCTTTGCTGAGTTGATACTCATCCAATCCATTTGTTTGAGAGGCATTGTTATTGCAATGCACCTGAAATGAAAACAAAGCAAATATTTGGTCTCGAGAGTCACTTTAACATGTGATGTTGGTGCTCATTCAGTGCAGCGTACTTCAATAGAATGTCGAAAAACATTATGTTTATAATACTTTTTGGGTGTGGCAGGTAAAATGAGCAAAGCAAAACGGACTGATGTGAAATTTTTACCCCGCTGTCTTTTCTACAACGAACATTTTTTTTTTTTTTAATTTTTGAAGACATAAGCCCTTTTTCGTGGGGCCACTGATACTTCTGTTTTGGACTTCTGGTGATATCTGCCCTGGGTTTCAAAGCCAGGATGGATCCCCTTTTTGCATGCTTTCTCAGCTCTGTGATCCCCAGATTCACTTCTGATGTGACACCTACTGACTGTATAGAGGTCAGCCAGGCAGCCAAGCCTTTTCAATCCATGTACCTGCAGATGTGTCTGCAAGCATTGGTGGAAGTTTAGGCCGGGCTCAAACCCACGACCATCTGTGCCGCAAGCACAGCACTGTATACCGCTCGGCCACTCAGGCTCAGCAAACAATGAACATCTTGAATCCCAGTTCTGGGGTCTGTCCTTTCTGTTTTAACCTTTAGAATACCGATCATCACCATAGTGACGAATCCAAAAAAAAATTATATTTTAAATTGAGTGTTGGCATATGAAGTAAAATAGTAAATAATAAAACTATAGACTGCATGAAAATGATGTGTATAGGATTTAAGCATAATAATGGGACCCTCAATAACTACCCATAAAATTAGGATGAATGTCATTGGTTATTGCTGGAAGTCAATCATGATCCCTTAAATTTGAGTCAAATTTCACGCCCAGTTTCTACATAAATGGCTGTAGCAATCTTCTGGATATTTTCAAGACTTTCTGAGGATTTCATACAAACATCAGTATGTAAAGTACAAGTATTTGTATTACAGGTCAGGCATGGTTTTCCTTCAAAATAAGTGGAGTTTGAATTACCAGTGCATTTAACATTAAATGATAAAGAGAGTGTATGGTAAAAAGAAATTGAATTGAATTCAGTGGAACCAAGTACTATCCCATCAATGATGAAGATTAACAATTTCATAGGACCCGGGACACAACAAAAGATACCATAGAATAATACATATGGTATTCATAATTCAATACCTATGTGTTTTACTAGACACATTAAGCTTCAAAACCATATCAACAAACATATGTCAGTCTCTATTATAATCTAATCACATGACTTTTAACCCCCAAATGCTAAGGGTCTATTCACACTGAGCGATAGCATGAGTGAGAGCGGCATCTCCCTTGGACAGGAATACATTGATGTCAATGGCACCATTCAGACCAAGCAATAGTGAGAGCATTGCCACTGGTGATGCCACTACCAAAATGGGTCCAGAACCCATTTGATTTTTTGCCGCCAGCGAGACCAAGCGATGCTGCTCACGCTATCGCTATCGCTTGGTCTGAATGAGACTTAAATATTTAAATTGAAATTTTTAATTTTTTTAAACATAAAGCTTTTGATATTAATCTCCCTTTTTGACAATGACTATCATAACCTATATCTGAGAAATCTTTTTCGGTCTCTAAACTGATTATAAAACCATTTTGTCAAATTATAAGAGATTTGATATGGTATCAATCCCCCTAAAAATGAACTTTTTAAAGAGTTGCAAAAAAAATCATCTGCCATATTCTACTAATGGTAGAAAAAATTACTAAACCATTTGCATCGACTAGCTTGTTCCCAACCCAGCTGTGAAAAATTATACATTTCCTTGCATTATCATCATTACATCATTACCAGCTTTACTAATTTTACACCACACTTCGCGTATATTCTTTTGTTCTGGCAGTGGGTTATTTTTAACTATTCCATCACTGATCTCTTTTGTTCATTCTGAATGCCACTGTAAGTCAATAGCATTCAGAATGAACAAAAGAAACCAGTAGAGTAGATGACATGGCAATGCAGTGAAAGCAGTAATCAGTCATTGCACTGAAAAGGCATCTGGCCTATTAAAAGGTCAAATAAGAAATATATCATTACTCCCATTGGTTTTCTTCTTCCTAATATGTAAAATTGTCACTAATATCCACAACTGAAATCGTTTTTGAGTTATTACTTAATAAAATGGAAGAAGCAATAATATCCTATCCTGTATTTTAAAAATTAATTCCTGACATTATTTTGTTTTTCCAGTATATGCAAATGCATCCATTTGTGACTTGTTATCCACATATAAATTCATTTTGGCATGCTCTTCATCACAAAATAAAAAATAATAAATCCAATTTGGAAAGTACCTCTTATCTCTACAGATTTAAGACTGCAAATGAGAACTAAGACATACTGACCATTCATGCATTCATTGAGTAACAACCATCAATAGATTCTACCCAGTGGTACAAAAGAATTCAGTGACAATGACTCAAATAGATCAATGGAGCATGGTGTAAGTGAGATAATCAATGCTTTTATTGTGTAAGAGTGACTAATCCGCTCCTCGCTACTGCTCGTCGTGGATTATGTTTCACTCTTACACTGAAAAGCATTGATTATCCTATACCTAATACATAAATAGGTTCACATTGAATATTTCTTTTCCTTTCATACAGATAGTGCCTCTTTAGGGTATAATAAGGGGATTGGACCCAATGGAAATTCTTAAGTCTTAACATCATGATGTAAGGTGAGTAACACAGGTTCGGAATAAAAGTAGCATTTATTCTACTCTGGCTCTACTTGCGGTGCGCTCTTAGGGGTTCTCGGCTAGCTAGCTAGCTAGACTCAGGGGTGGGAAGCGAGCTCGCATGCAAAAGGTTACTAGGAGCATGCATGCGCACAAAAAGTGACCGTGAAGAAGAAAGCCAAAATGGCCGCCAGTCGCGGGTTGTAGTGTGTTCGTACTTTATGGCTTTTTTTAGTGTCACCGCTGAGACAATGGCTGATTCCGAACTGCAGTCCACATTAGTGGACAGTACTGAAGTTATAGAAATACGGTAAGTGGAATATCTCGCTCTATTCTTGTTAAAATGTGTGAGAAAGTGTTGGTTGGAAATCTAGATCTAGATTCAAT
>JBCAUG010030875.1:0-10268 GCA_038406175.1 Haplosyllis leylae
GTACCGGAGGTCCAGGAAAGCGTAGACCATACTCGACCGTATCTGAGTATTATTAGCACACCTAAAAGACCTCGCAAATAGATCAACACCCCCACCTTGGAAGTTGGCGCCCCCCGTCTGGGAAATCTGGGATCCGCCACTGTATTGATTAATTCTTTGACATTTTTGAGGTAATAATGTATTAAAAATACTTTACTTTATTGTTTACGGACAAGATAGGTTATGGCCTGAGTCAATATAATGCAGAAGTATGTACATAAGAAGAAGAAATATGAAATGTAAGGAGAATGAAAACTAGAGGAAATTGAAATATAATATTTCAGCTGAGCAAAGTGGGTCTGAACATTCATTTCAAAAATATATAACCAGGGCCCTATAATTCATTGTTTGGCTTTTAAACGGTACACTGGGGCCTCCAAATCCTGGCAGTTCCCGAGGCCACCCCTGGATCCATGAGTGACTGTACTTCCATTCACTTTCGAGTGTTTCTATAATTCATCATTTTCTGCCAAATCATGATTTGGCAGAAAATGAAGAATTATAGAGAAACTCAAAATAATTGGTCTAAAAGATATTCTTTCACCACGAATCAGCATCAGCCACAAGTTTTCGGAGATATTCGTCTATATCATTAATTCGATGAGCGGATCATCACAAAATTGAAATCTTAAATCATATGTAATTTATGTTATCAAATCCAATATCATTCAACAGAAACAACGTAAATTAAATAAACAAAGATTAGATCTAGCAGAAATCAAATCAAATAGAAATATCACTGCGTAAGCTTGATTTTGCTGACATAGATAATTTTTAGACGTGGCCTTTAGACAATCAAGACACACAACTAAGGCTACATTCGAGGTTTCCCTAAATCATATAAAGTTGTCAACGTTGCCAACAAAGGCAAACAAAGAAATGAGCAAAATAAATTCAGCAAAAAAATGTTACCTCCAGTGGGGATAGAACCCAGGACCTCAAGTGATCTACTCTGATGCTTATCCGCAGCCAGACATGTTTTACATAGGGATATCCAAATTGAACGTAGTTTCATGTACCACTTCACTTTTTGGACTTGGATCATTTCTAGGTTCAATATAGCACAACTTTTTGTAGCTTTCAAAGATTCAGACTAACAACAAAGTGTTAACTTAGCATAGTTAGCAACTCATTTGAGTAGATTACAAGAATTCCTAACGTTTATCCCCACTGGAGGCAATTTTTTTTGCTGAATTTATTTTGCTCTTCCGCTGGTAAGTCTTCTTGGGAAACGTTACCAACTTTGTATAATTAGGGAAAACTAAATTAATTTCCAACTTAATCAAGTTCGGTCTTTTGCAACACGGATATTCTGTCAGATTCTGCCAGAAATACTTCAAAAGATAAAATGTACCCAATAAACGTTAGCTTTATTGACTGTCTCATGAAATTCCCTCAGGCGTGCTAGTATCGTACAGAATTAGAACTTTTCAAAAGTAGATTTCAAATGTCTTCTGAAATTGGAGCTCCTCGATGGTTGTGAGTTAAATAGTTCTTTCACAATGGATGTGCTGACTACAATGAATATGATTTGTCCTCCAAAGCCAGAAGCAAAGAAGGCAGTAAGAGTTACTCCTTTATTGAGAAAATTCCAGCGTTAGAAGATGGTCTTTTTGTGAAAAGTACTGAAATGCCTCTGGAATTGCCATGAATCGACATTTGACCAAATTTACTAATAGTGGTCCTAGAACATGCCCTTCGTGTGCACATTTGACTGAATACATTCCCAGTAGCGGATCCAGCATTTGATCGGGGGGGGGCAGAAATTTTGTTTCGAGATTTTGCTGATGTAGCGAAGTTGAGTCTTTTCACACCGAACGTCAGCAGAAGCATCAACGCTAGAAAAATGGGTCGATCTTTGGACGATAGCGTTGATGCCGACGCTGGCGCTCAGTGTAAACTTAACAACTTAACATAACAACATAGATCTGGGTTGTTCCTTTCTTTTTTAAAAAAAGTTGTTTTTTGATCTTCCCAAACTAATAGTAGTTGAAAAACAAATGTTTTCCTGACTCCCTGAATTTATATGGTTTTGACTGAAGATAAGTGGATCCATGTTTTGATACGACTCCATGAATTTGAAGACCAAAGTACTTTCGATAGCTAGTACAATATTGGAATCATTAAGCGCTCCTTGGCTACACGTGTAATTTAGATAATTTTATCACAGAAATGTGTGAATTGTAGAAAGGTCAAAAAACATAAATAAACATAAATCTAAGCTGTAGACTTTTTGTCACGAATGGCTTTAGTGTCTATGCGACCGGAAACACAGAATTGAATAAAATTTATCAAAACCGTATTGGTCCTTCACAAATGCGCCGATTATTCATGCTTGCTTTCTTGAAACAGAAACCGAACTTGATATATTTTTTCTCAAACAGGTATTCTTTGAAATAAAGGAAAAACTTGTACACAATTAAATTATTTTTAGATCTTCGTGTATGGCAACCTGCAGGAAGGTGAGGAAATTCAGACCCACCACAAAATTTGGATTTAGTTTTAAAATGGGCATCTCAGAGAATATTTTTTAAAATTCTATTTTCAAGTTTCTGGAAATAAGCAATATATAAATAATGTTGTGTAATTATCCATTACTGGGATTATCTAACATACTTTGGAACCGGTATCTTTAAGTGTTTTACAGACAAATTGCTCAGCACATTTGTTCTTCCTCTACTTCCTCTACAACATGCATATTAAATAGGCTACAGATGGGTCTCATGTAGGAATCAGAGGATGGAGGTGTATTTTCTGTAGCTCCCCCACTTTAAGCTCAATGCCAGTGAAACTTTGGGAAATTATTATGATGATAAACATCATGAGTTCCCAAATAAGTAAATAGCACACAAAAGATTGATGAAAGATAAAATATTTCTGCAATTAATTGAAAACTTATTTTCAGTGATCATTGTAAGACTTAAATTCTAAAGTTACGCTCTGCAATTATATTGACATGGTTGACATTTGTAGTGAATTCTTGTGGGTTTTCCGTTTATGAAGAAGTCAAATGTCATGCGCCATTGTCCAATGTCCCTCTGTGCCATTTATAAGTGTAAGGAGAATAAAACACGATTCGTGGTCGGTTGCAAGGGTTGATCAGCCGAATGACACAACCTTGATGGGACAGCTTGAAACAATTTGTTTATTTAGATCTGTTGATTTACTTTCTGATTGTTTGAATCACACAATGTACACGGAAGCGCAGACTTGCCTGACCAGTGTCTTTCTTAATAGATCTAAATTACATGCAATAGAACTTATTTATTACACAAATAAGTTCTGAAAGGAGTGAGTTGATGGCAGATCTTGCGTGAATTTGACAGAAAGTAGTTTCAATCGTTCACATCAGAATTCGACTACTGCGAGTGATGGGAAAGTCTTACGATCTGAAAAACGACTACAGACTGCAAAGTCTCCAGCATAACGTCTGGGAATATTGTTATCTTCATTCATGAAATCAACCTACAAAAGTTACTTCGAAATAATTGCTAAATCTCTTTTGTATTACTATCAAATGGCAACCATTAACATTTTACGGTGATGTCTGAATTAGATAGATGTTTACTTAATAACACATTAAATCTCTAGATTGAAAGATACCTGTGGAATTACCGTAAAGCTGTTGCAGCAAAAGCAGCTCCCAGTAGTACATCTGTTTCGACAGTAATGTGTTCACAACTGTGATTACCTTTCAATAGTTATTGCAACGAAGCATTTCCTTTTGTTTTTATTCTTTTGCTTGTTAACTATTAATCTAAAGTCTTGGTGTTTTGTCTTTAAGTCTTTTTGGTTTATTGTTCTTCTGGTTGAGAACAGAAATTCTTCTTGACGTATGACTGAAACTAATTCGTAAGGAGAAAATCAATCATTCAGGTTTGCAAACACCTCCTGCGTGGAATGTCAATTGAACAAAATGTCACAGGAACGAAATTGGAAAACAATCCAACTACAACCATGGTAATGAAGTAATCAAGGATTTTATTTTTGAATTACTTTGAAGGCAGGAGCACAATTATTACATGACATTTCCTTTTTAATTTGGTATCAGGACACAGACAGTTGCCAAGTGGGTTTCAGTATTTGTGGATAGCTACTGTACTCTGCTGAATTGAAATATTTTTCTCAGAGGGTGGAGAAATACTTAAGAGTATATTTTGAAAAGTGATTTGATTAAGTATCAGATATGGATGCAAACAATAGTGATGGTCCCGTCAACAGTAGCTGGGCTTCCGACAACCAGATGTTCACAGCAACATTACTGATGAAAGTGACCACGGTACTTGTAATGTGTCTGACGCCAATAATTATCGGTAGGTATTGTTTCACATCCTGTTCAATGTTTAGAGCCAGCACATATGTAAAGCTTTGTAGGCGTCTCCATGGATGTGTTTTTTGGAATGACGGATCCAGTTCAGTATAGACCTAGAACAGAAAGCAGTTTCGAATCTGGGTATTTACTTTGATTAAGCATGCTGAACCAAAATTTTGTTCTCCATAACAAATCCATGTTTTTCAAGTTGATTTCATACTCGTAAAGGTAAGTTTTTCTGGAACTTTTTGAAGAATGGGCCTATTTCAATTCAAACTTTCATTATTCGTGGGTTTAGACCGCAACATTCCGTTTATAATTCCATGTCTATTTGTTTTCTCGAGCTTGCTTTGCCACATGTCTGACACATAAGGTTCCCAGAGTATTGTGTTGTTCCATTTTTGGCTCCTTTGAAGTCAGAATTGGCAATAATGAAATGACGTCATTTTCAATTTTACTGAATTTGGTCTTATGAGTTAACGTGCACTGGGAGTATTTTCGATTTTTATGTAACTTCAGTGACATCAGCAGAAAAATGACACAGGATATCCTGGAATACTGTTATAGATAGTTCTGTACAGTGTATTTGACATGTTGCCACCAGATGGCCAAACGTGAAATATTCCAAAATAAACTCAAAAGAATTCTGATACAAAGGTTCTTCAATAACGGCTGATCACAAATGTGTTAACTTTTTTGATAACTTGAATATAATCTTAAGTCAACTGCTAACTGTCCTAACGCTCAAGGAACCATGGGCTCTGATAAAATTTAGGTAATTAGACTCATTGAAGCTAATTCAGGAAGATGTTCAATGTGTCATATTACTAACGTGCAATTTGTTACTATAGGATTTCGAATCCAAAAATGTACAGTGCAAAGACGTTAGCAAAATCAACAACGCACTTGTATTCTAAAGGCTAATTGCTCAAAACTGTGCACCTTAGGTTGATTGTGTAAGTGTGCGAAAAATGCTACAATGCCACTATTGCCATTTCTGGACAGAGTTTCGACTCCAAAATGATCTAAAATTTCTCAAGACTACTCTCCTTGGGAATATTCACATGTAAACATCAAAGCCAAGGTATTGAAGCCTCTAATTTATGCAAATAATACAGTCCAGCGACTCAAAAAACCAAAGAAAGCATAATGATGATAAATGTGTAGTTACACAGAAATGGGTGGGGTGGCGATTAGGGTAGGTATCAGGAACTGAAGACTAGACTCTGGTGACTGCAGGGACTGTGATTAATCTTTTGCATCACCTTCCGCAGGTATTTACTAAAACTATTGTGGCCGCAAAGTCCCCCAATCTTGGTACTCTCTATTGCCAAAGATTTCATTATTCAATTAAAAACCTTGTAAATGAGTAATAAGGCAAGGAAAATCATAGTTTTATTTGTGGAAACCTTCATCTTATTCTCTGGATTCAGTGTTCATGGTTTCTATGAAAGAAGCATGGTGCAGATAGCAATAATACAACGAAGCCAGTTTTTCAGACCTGCAGACATTGCTGAACAGTCAGCTAAGCTGCCAGTCACACTGGCATTATTCACAATTGAGTTTTTCTATGGTTCGTCATTTTCTGTCAAATCATGGCAAAATCCTGCCAGGATTGACATTCAATGGATTACAACCATTCAGTGTCAACGCTTGTAGGATTCTGCTAAGATCTGACAGGAAATGACAAATTTGAAAAAGCTCGAATGCTATTGTGTTCATGCATAACCTCTTTCTCAAGAAGTTGTATGTTCGAATGGCATTTGTTCATAAATGAATTCAGTGAAAGCATTTAGGAAAAACTCGATTGAAGCAAAGATGTATTTGGTTTCCTATCAGGTACTTGCACACTTCTTGGCCATGGGAAGGTAATGCAACTCAATGTCTCCTTCAATTATATCTACTGTTTGTTTCAGAACTTGTGTCCTTTAAACAGTGAGAAACAGATTTTCTTCTCTCTATTTATTTTCAAAGTTTAGTTGATGATAAATTTCGAGAGTAAATTGAATATTTCACCAAATAGAAAGAAAGTAGATTAAATAACATATTTCTGAATTAATTAAATATGAAAATAAAATGTTTCAGACATGTATTTGCCACTGATTTGTTTATTTTTATTGAACTTTTATTTGTTTTCAAATAGAAAGTGAACTGCAGTAAATCGTGTAATGGGTGGTACTGGTTTCATGAACTTTAACATGTAGATCTAGATCTAATTGTAGTCAAGTGACCAAGTAGTCAGAACTCAATTAGTATTGTTGTTTCTGATTAGATGGTGCATCAGTCAGAACTTGCTTACCATTGAACTTTCAAGCCATTCTTTCAACTTATTTTAAATTAATAGCTTAATTCAAACTATTCAGTCTTTGTTCTTTTCAAATGAATAGCTTTTCATTTTTTTGTCCAACAACCAATATTGAGAATAACAATGTAAATCATTAAGAAATTATTCCTATCATCCCTTCTGTAGAATACATTATGGCAATATGATTTTAATTAATATAAATAATTTCAGTAAATATTGAATGTAATACATTAATTACACTAAAAACAATTTGTATATGTTCAAATTTTTCTATTTACCACATACATTTCAAAGCAGATTTAAACATACAGATGTATGTATTGCCAAATATAATGACTTCATTTTCATATTATTGCTACAAACTCATGTAGCTATTGTTTATACAGATGACTGATAAAAAGTCATTGCGCAATTAATCAGAACTAAACATTGATTCCGACGTGTGAGTAGAGGCTTGGATACGACACACTTGGACCCCATAAAACTTAAGAGTTGTCCACTTTACGTGGGTCTAGTCAATGGTATCTATCAGATCACATTCTTTGACTCCAATATTTACTAACAACCAATTTCAGTAAATTTGATTAGACCTCTGCAGAACTATAGATTGGCCTCCATCACCCTGCAGGAACATCAAAAAATATAACATTTGCAAGAATTTCAAAATTTCTAATTGAGACCATATATATACAACACTGGTCTATGAAATAATATATTTTAAAGCAGAAATAGAAATCGGGAAAACATTTGTCTCAAGAATAATCGCTTTTTTCTATAATTCGTTATTTTCTGCCGAATCCTGGCAGAATCCTGCCCGCATTGACATTCATTGGTTGTGATCCATTTGAGTTTTCCCTAAATGAAGATGCATTCTGTAGATTCTACAGAATCGCGAGAAAACAAAAAAAAAATCCAGCAGCAAAATGTTACCCTAAGTGGGAGTTGAATCTAGGACCTCTGACTTTAATGCTCTGTATGCTACTGAAAATCTAAAGCTAACTCCCTATTTGCTGGAAGTCTCAGAACTATGATCCTTATATAGTCATGCTCTGCTGATCCTTGGACTTACTTTTTTGGAATCAATAGATCATGACTATGTAAGGATCTAAAGGTCTTGAGACTTCCAGCAAATAGGGAGTTACCTCTAATAGTAGCATAAGGGCATTAAGGTTAGAGGCCCTGGGTTCAACTCTTACTTGGGGTAACATTTTGCTACTGGATTTTTTTGTCTCCTTGTGATTCTGCAGAATTCTACAGAATACAGCTCCATTCAGGGCAAAGTCGATTTAATGCCAATACTGGTAGGATTCTGCCGGGATTTGGCAGAAAATAACGAATCATAGAAGAATTTCATTGCTGCACATTAAATGGTGATCCGACCTACATTGGAAATGTTTAAGTACACCGAGGTGTGCGTCTGCTATTCACAGATTTTCACAGATGTAATTGTGCAGTATTTTTGAGACAAATCTTTTCCCCATTCCTCTGTGCTTCAGACGATATTTTAAAAAGTTATTTCTCAGATACTCATTGCAAACCTTCAGTCAGAAACTTTTGGAGTTCTTGGAAATGTCAGATCCCTTTGATGTCCCGTCAATGTGTCCATTGTAAAACAAAACGAGGCGCCTCTGAACGGGGCTCGAGATGGTTCCACGGGAAAAAAATCCCTGTGTGTCCCTCTGTCAGTGGGAGGAGGGGTGGGAGGTTGGTGACCAGCTTCCAACTTTTGATGTTGAGTCTAAATCTGCTAGCATTTTATCACTTATATAAAGAAATGTTTTCGGAATTTCTAGTGTTGCCAAAATCACAATTCTACAAAATGGCTGCATGTAGTCTATTTTTTCTGCAAATATTGACGTGACTTGCTACAATACTATTTCCTCTTGGTTTCAATAATAAGAAATACTACAGGGAAATGTCAAAGGGTTTGGGACTGAGTCACATGCAGTTGATTTTCACAACAAATCATCAGAATATTTTATGCATCTAAATGAGAAGAGGAAATCAGTCCATTGACTCCATGTTATTTTTGGAATTGTGTTTTGTATCTAAAGCACCCTGTGTATGTAAGGCTATCTAATTGTATAAACATAAATAGCATAAATTATAATAATAGTGTATAAAGTGTCAAATAGTTTAAAATTTGGTTGTTGATATAACCAATTCTCGACTCATTCACTCATTTCTATTTCTCTGCCTATTAGATGGTGTTAGAGGATTGTGTGGTACAGCGAAGATCTTGTCAGACTTAGCTGCCACATTTCTGGGCAAATACCACATAGATCTGTTTCTGCAACTGAAACAGTTTCTGACAAGAAAAGCCCCACAAACTCACAAATGCCTCTCAACTCATTTACTTTCTTCAATTTCTCTGCCTGTTAGATGGGATCGGGGAGTCATGTGGTTCAGAAAACATTTCAGAACTGAATGTCAGTGGTCCATAGAAATTGGGAGGGGGTGGGAATAAACAGTTTTGAATTGTGGTAATATGTAAATTATAATTAGAAGGAAGTTAAATTTATTTAATATTTTTCATGTGAAAAATGATCATTTTACCAATTTACACAAAAGTGTAAAAGTTTCACTATCCCAATGTTGAGTAAAATAGAGATTCCCATTGATTTAAACTGATCTGGAAGCCAATTTTTTATCATTCAAATATTCAAAAACAAAGCGGTGAATATTTTTCAAACTTCATTGAGTTATTTCTATTATCATTGTAAAAGATTTGGACTAAAACTTATTTCATTCAGTGAAGTGAGTACAGCAACCTTAAATGGCCAGAGATATTTGTAGATGTTGTTATTTTATCGCTCAATAGTACCCGTGGTTGGTGAGAATACATGTGCCGCGATGTTGTCAGAAATTGTACTCATTTTTTTGTGAAATGAGCTCACAAACTTTAATTTCGCATTAATACAAGCAATTGTACTCAAAGCCAGAATGGCGCACTGGAAACTAATTGTGAAAATGGATAGAAGTGGACTGCGAAAGAAATCTAATTTACCACAAGAAATCTTAATTATCATCAGTTTGTGTGATGTGACATGAGTAATAGAAAGTGAAATTAATTGCTTCGGCGACGGAGATTGTAAAACGCATGCGGAAATCACCATCTGTCTAAAATGTCTTCTCCACAATCTGTAAACGCTATGATAAGACATTTGACTTTTTCGTTAAGGTTGAATTTTTGTATTAGAGCAGGTGCACAAAGAGCGGGTAACTTTTTGACCCCTTCCAAATCTCCAGGTTTTTCCAGGAATCACAATGCTAGGTGCATAAAGGAAACTTACCCCACTCCTCCAAAAACAAGCCTTGTCATCCTGACTAGCATTCTTTGGAAATGAGAGCAAACTCCAAAATTGGCCGAATTACCCGCTTGCTTCGGTGGTGCACCTAGTATGGGTAACAGGTTGCATCAAGAGCAGGTAACAGCTTCAATGCTCAGTATCTTCATAAATACAAGTTTTATTGATAAAATATTTACAGGGATTGTAGCATATAGAGTAGGTGTTCTAAGAGCGGGTAACTTTTTGACCCCCCTTCCAAATCTCCAGGTTTTTCCAGGAATAATTCATAATGGTAGGTACAGAAAGGGAACTCACCCCACTC
>JBCAUG010030886.1:0-10268 GCA_038406175.1 Haplosyllis leylae
TTCCTTGCGTCTCTCATTTACTAAAATGTGTACAAAAACAGTGCTATGCGAAGCAGTACTAACGTCAATAAAGGCGATTGTCACACTTGTCAAGGATCCAGTTATATCAAGTGAAAGACTAGTTCATCACAGCTTGTAGTAAAATCATATCGACTTCTTCAATAGTAAAAGAATTCACTAAAATGGACAAAAAGAGAGATCATAGGAAACTGCATTTCGCTTAAAAATAAAGCATTTGAGAAAACACGAGCAAAAAATGTTCGGCCTAGAATAATATGTGTGTTCATTGCGTTTAAGGAAAATAAATAATATTCTTGAGTAACTGGTATTTTTGCGACTTTTTCTTGGTCACTCTCGGGAACTATTACCACATTTACTTTAATCACTTCCATATTCCTGTGCTCTGCGAAGACTCGACACGCTACCCTTGGTAATGTCATCTAGTGCTAATGTTTCCATTTCAATCTCTCCAGAACGCGTGGACCTTTTCTGCCTCTCTTTCATTTTCTTGAAATTTGCACTGTCCACTTTGTTGGGTGACGGTACTGCTGACACATTTCTGGCATTGGGTGGTTTAGGACTGTATATATCTGACCGTGAACTGCTATGCATATTTTCTAACAGTCCACCTGATTTTGCGATTGGTGGAAGAGGTTGGCTTGGCTGTCTATGTATTTCAGTTGACCGATATAACGCCTTCTGCTGTTCCCGCGTTAAACGAAGAAAGGGTTTAGGATCAGGAACGACTTCTTCCTGCCCGGATAATCTACGCCCCGATGCAGCTCTTACTTTTACGGAATCGGTATCTCGTAGAACTGGATGTCCTTCTGGAACTTCAAAAGTTCCAATTTTAGCCCGTGTTCTGTGCTTGCCACTACTGAGTGGACGACCATCTTTTGGTGCATGCGGATGTAATGCAGGCGTTATTTTTGGCGACGACTTGGTTCGAGGCGATGAATCATGACAACTGGAAGACGAAGCACTTGAAGTACGAGAATTTACGTGATGCTGACCCTGCTGGTCGGTGCCTGAATCGTTCGTTGATTTTCCATATTCTATACTAGTTCTTATCATATTTTGTCTGTGGCTATGCAGGAGGAGGTCCGCATTTTGGGCAGCACTTTCTTCAGCTTGCCTCTTGTACTTTGCAACTAGCTGATTCAAATATGTCATTTTATCTTTAAAACCCTTTTCTTGTGCTTTTAATTTTAGCTCTAAATCGCCAATCTTCCCATCTCTTATTGCTAACTCGCGCTCCTTTTCTGCTAACTTTCCAATGGTCTCTGTCAACTCTTTTTCCAACTCCTCATTTTTTTCTCTTAGTAAATCTGAAACAAACATATTATTTCACAAAAGTATGAATTAATGTCAAATTATTTTCTTTGCAAAACAAATCAATCCAACAAAAGTACCAACAATTTTCTCACCTTCCTGTGGTGAAGAAGTTGTCTCCATAGCCAACTGGAATGTTAAGTCTGAAAAAAAAACAGTTTACTCTCAATCAACTGTTCATCAAATTTGCTTTCGTGAAATGGCACCATTCGACACAGTACACCAGCAACCGAAACTACAGATCTAGTAATAAGCCTGCCTGAGCATTTTTTCTGCAGTTTTTGAATTTCTTCATGAAGTCCTTGAAGTGTATTGGCGTGTTCTTGCTGCATAAACAGAATGGACTTCTGCAAGCTATCTTGCCTCATCTGAGATACACTTGTCATCTTAATCCAAAATCTGCAAAATAACACTTTCAATTAACACGTGGATCTATCAGATCTAAATCTACTTCAGTGTGATGTAAAAACCTTTCAACTGAGACAAGGTTGATCTGAACGACTCAACTAAAGTTATATTTACACGTAGCATTTTTCAGCCCTTTATTTTGACTGTTTATCAATAAAAATTGGGTTCAATGCATTCCTATGGCGCTGTTCACACATGACGTTAAAAGGTTCAAACGGTCTGAAAACACACATCTCACAATAAATCATTGCATAATGATCTTTTAAATAGATAATATGCAAGAAATCATGTATAATTACCAGTTTCTCCGCGGTTCAAAATGTTATGACTGCAATGAGGTTGACATATTAGCAAATTTTATTCAAGAACATCTCTTTTGTGTCCTGTCGCCTTCACAACCTCCAAATATTTGGTTGCATTCTGGGATAATATCCGGTTAAAGACGAAATCGAGTTTTTCGAAACAAAACGAAATATCAAAATTTGCTGTCTAACACCATTAAAGAGGTGTATTTGTTTTACTTGAGGTTGAGGTTGAGATTTCTGGCTGAGGTCGGTGAAAAAAAACATACTCGACAGTTAAATTCAGTTGCGGATCCAGGATTTGGCCGGGGGGGGGGCAGAAATTTTTTCTGAGATTTTGCTGAGTCAGGCCCACCTTAGGGCCCTGGAAGCTCTTGCATTTTTAACTGTCTCCCACTTTTCCTGGTACTTTTTCTTCAATGTACATTTGTATGGATGGGTACATTACAAAATATTTATTTCAATATGAAAGATTCTGGCCATTTTGACAAATGCAATATTCCTTTTCCTATTATGAGAAAATGAAGGGTCTTATTTGTTCTTTTGGTTGAAATTACAGATACATTAATTTGTAAGCTGGGGGTCTGGGGCCCACTTAGGGCCCCAGATGATGTTGCATTTTTAAGTGTTAAATATGCATTCTCCCACTTTTCCTGGTACTTTTTCTTCCAAAATTTAAACTTGCATTTATATATAGGCACACTACACAAAATATATTTTAATATTAAAAATTCTGGCTAACTTGACAAATTTGTACTTTTGGTTAGGTTTATAGATACATTAGTTTGTAAACCAGGGGCTAGATATACTTGGGGCCCCAGAAACTGTTGTATTTTTAACTTCACAATATGTATCTTCCTACTATCCCAAAAAATTTCTTGAAATTTCCAAACAGTTTTACATATATTAATATTTATTAATTCTTGACATTTTTTTGTAATAAGGTTATGAAAAAATACTTTACTTCAATCTTTACAGATAAGCTAGGTTATGACTAGAGTTAATATAATGTAGAGGTATGCACATAAGAAGACAGAATGATGAGTTCAGTGAGTTTAGAAGAATGTGAAAGTACTATTCATGCCAAGCAAAGTGTGTCTGGAATATATTTTTGAAAAATATAAAATTAGAGCCCTAAAATTCATTGTTTAGCTCTTAAATTGTATACTGGGGCCTCCAAATCTCGGGGGTTAGGAGGGCCGAGCCCTCAGGGACCCCTGGATCTGACTGTTGAGTGTGTTTTCATTGCCCAGACAAAAACATATTAGACAGTCAAATCAAGTATGTTTTTAAAACATAAATATTTACAAACAGTTGAAAAATACTCGATTTGACTGTCCAATATGTTTTCAGGATGAACCTATGCCATAAATCACAACCTCAACCTCTGCTGTAGAGGATCCACTCTGTGAGAGGGTGTTGGAGTCTATGAGTCTATGATGGGGTGGAGAGATGTGGAGTGACAGTTGGGGCTGGTAGAGGTTATGGGGTCCAGGGTGCTGAGTGAATAGGGTCTAGAGTGTAGGTGTGGTTGTCTAGGAAATTAAAAGATGGTGGAGTGTAGAGGTGTTGGGGGTCCAGGGGTAATGAGCTCCATATGATGAATGATCTAAGTAGTGAAGGAGTGTCTGGGTGATAAGGGTCTAAGGGTCACATCTAGTCTATGTAGGTGAAATCTATGTAAGTATAGTCTGTGTAGATAAAGTTGGTCCAGATCTAGTTTGTGTAGATCAAGTCTGTGTAGATTTAGCCTATGTATTTCTAGCCTATATAGATCCAACATTTACAGATCAAGTCTGTTTATATCTATTCTGTAGATTTAATCTATCTATCAGGATCTAGCCATTTAAACAATATTCTTTTGAAAAAATATTTTGCATAATGTCATTTTATCCATGCTGATAAATGCATCATTTGAGAGACCCAGTCACCATTGGCTGCTTCATTTTCATAGCATTCTTTGTGGTTTATACAATCAATTTTGTGTTTCAGCCAACATTTCGGAGCTTGGAAAGGTATTTCCAATATCAAGTATCCAAATATTGGGGTGAGAAAGATTTGGTGAGGAATGATTTCGGATTGCCTTATCAATATTCACAAGACAAATCATGACGTGATTGGCTGTAAATTTGTAATTATACTGTCTATAGAATCTAGATGTCTATATATTCTGAGGAATTGTTTCCCATAAACTAGATTCCAATGATATTAGACTTCATACTAAATCCAAGTTAACAACAGATCCAGTAAAGCCTTCGCCTGGTGGCCTTAGGTAAAAAATAGCCTTGTGATGGGCTAAGGTGGTTTGAAAAATAGGACATGTGTCAAAAAGTCAAAATGTGTCATTATGTTAAATGTCATAACCCAAACAGCTTGACTGTGGATGAGGCTCATAAAAAATATACTTGGCACAATAAGGTCCAAATATAATATGTCAAATTTGAGGTCACATATGAAGGACACCATTATCCAGACAAACTTCCTGGATGTATCTCTGGCATGCCAATATTGGAATCAAGAAGACTCTGGATCTTTAGTAGAACCTTAAAATTGGTACAGAAAATATTTTAAAATGTTTTTGAGGGCTTTTAATGATAACATATGTGACTTCAAAATTTATCTCATTATGTCAAGTAATTTCCTTTGTGAACCTCATCCATAGTTCAGCTGTTTGACATTTTAATACAAAATATTTTCATGGTAATATGATGAGCCATATGGTATTTACTTGGTGAATGTATTCAGTAAATTTAGTAAATATTCAGTAAATATGTTAAAGTAGTGGATGAAATTCTTGTACTTTTCTTTTCTGAAAGTGGTTATACTCTGGAGGATTAATTGATTTGAATATTTTTTTTTAAATTGTTAAAAGACGATGGTACATAATCCCTAAAGCCCACAATAAGTGATTTGGTAAAGTTGCCAAATTTATCATGATCATGTCAAAATTTGGGTTTGCTGTACATTAAGCTAATTTCTGAGGCCAATTCTGTACCAATTTTAATGTAACACCCTCAAATTGATGATTGGAATCTCTTCTACAAGAATTAGAATGCCTATGTGAGGCCTAAAATAGTAAATATGTTACCACAAATTACCAAGATGGGTATTTTCAGCAGTGTTTTGGCCACTTTTAGGCCCCTTAAGGTACTTCTTTACAACACACTTTGCAAATTTATTAGCAGTCATTTAAAGAACATATTATTTTAAGATATTTGTGAAAGTTTCAGCAACATTCACCAGTCAATTATTGAGGAATCACACTACAAAGATGACTAAATTTCCAATAGAAATCAATGGCAATCTACAGTTTTCTCAAATTTGACATGGTATAACTTCTTAAGACTTCATACAATGTTGCAGAAGTTAAAAACTTGTAACTTCAGATAAAAACAGTTGAGTTACTCAATATCTTTCTATTTTTAAATTAGCTGCTGTTAAATGTGCAGCTAATGGTCAATGAAGCTTGACTGTTTACATTTTGTCACTGAACACATGGCTGTGAAGTTAACATTGTAAAGAACTACCTTAAGGCACACTAGTAACACAAACACATCATATTTGTGTAAAGGAGGTTCTAAGTTTTAATATGATGATATGATACTACATTAAAATCAGTGAAGAGTCAGCTTCAAAAAAGAGCAAAGAATGACAATATATTTTCAAAGAACTTTGATACATAGGTGAAGTCCAAGAACTGACAGTTCCTATCTTCTCCATTGTTCACAACTGTGGAAGTTGGGACCTCTAGTGGCAAGATACGAAACACATATACAATATCTATGCAGCTTTACACTTCAGATTTTTTCAAAATGGCTCTTTGTTCGTGCTCTTTTTTTAATTCCATCAGTTTTGACCTGTAGACTAATTTTAACCCTTTGCACACCAAGCACGACTATTGTTTACATACGAAATTTGCCCAGATCTGCTAGTTGGTGTACATGTTTTCAAGCCTCTAACACCAGTGACAAAAGTTGCTCATGGTTGTACAGACCAGTGTTTCACTCTATGTAGGGGCACTTTGCATGATCATGGTAAATTATTTATAGAACACAATATTTTAGGTAGACTTCAACAATGTAGCTTCACTTTGGCCAAAGTGGTGTGTGGCACATCAATGTGTGTGTGTGTGTGGTGCAGGTATGTGTGCAAATCTAGATCTAGATCTAAGCTACAACTAGATCTAGATCTCAATCTAAGCTGCCAATAGGTCTAGAGCTAAGCCACAAATAGATCTAGACTTAGGCCACAAAAAGATCCAGAGCTAAGCCACCAATGGATCTAGACTTAGGCTGCAAATAGATCTAGAGCTAAGCTGCAAATACATCTAGATCTAAATTACAAATAGATCTACAGCTAAGCTGCAAATAGATCTAGAGGTAAGCCACAAATAGATCTAGATTAAAGCTACTAAGAGATCTAGATATAGGCCATACATAGATCTAGACTTAAGCTGCAAATAGATCTAGATCTAAACCACAAATAGATCTAGATCTCAATCTAAGCTGCAATAGGTCTAGAGCTAAGCCACAAATAGATCTAGATTTAGGCTCCAAATAGATCTAGACTTAAGCCACAAATAGATCTAGAGCTAAGCCACAAATGGATCAAAATTTAGGCTGCAAATAGATCTAGACTTAAACTGCAAATAGATCTAGAGCTAAGTTGCAAGTAGATCTAGACATAGGCCATAAATAGATCTAGAGCTAAGCCACAAATAGATCTAGAGCTAAGCTGCAATAGATCTAAACTTAGACCACAAATAGATTTAGACTGAAACCACAAATAGATCTAGAGCTAAGCCAGAAATAGATCTAGAGCTAAGCTGCAAATAGATCTAGACTTAGGCCACAAATAGATCTAGAGCTAAGCCACAAATAGATCTAGTTCTCAATCTAAGCCACAAATAGATCTAGATCTAAGCTGCAAATAGATCTAGACTTAGGCTGTAAATAGATCTAGATCTAAGGTGCAACTAGATCTAGAACTTAATCTAACTCTAGATCTATTTGTGGCTTAGCTCTAGATCTATTTGCAGCTTAAGTCTAGATCTATTTACAGCTTATCTCTAGATCTATTTGTGGCCTAAGTCTAGATCTATTTGCAGCTGAGATCTAGATCTATCTATGGCTTAAGTCTAGATCTATTTGTGGCTTAGCTCTAGATCTATTTGCAGCTTATCCTTAGATCTCATTGCAGCTTAGCTCTAGATCTATTTGTGACTTAAGTCTAGATCTATTTGTGGCTTAGCTTCAGATCTATTTGTGGCTTAAGTCTAGATCTATTTGCAGCTTGACTCTAGATCTATTTGTGGCTTAAGTCTAGATTTATTTGACTTAGCTCTAGATCTATTTACAGCTTAGATCTAGATCTATTTGTGGCTTAGATTGAGAACTAGATCTAGTTGTGGCATAGATCTAGACTTGCACACATACCTGCACCATACACATACATTGATATGCCACACCCACTTTGGCCAAAGTGAAGCTACATTGTTGAAGTCTACCTAAAATATTGTGTTCTATAAATAATTTACTATGATCATGCAAAGTGACCCTAGATACAGTGAAGCACTGGTCACTACTACCATGAGCATATTTTTTAACTTGGTGTTACGGGTTTGAAAACATGTACAACATCTGGAGAATGTGGGCAAAAAATTGAGATAGACAATTTACGCTTGCGGCACACGAAGGGTTAAACCACTTAGGTAACTATATGAGTCACTAATGAGGCAACTTTGTAGTATTGATTGTGTGCATCACATTGAATTCTTTGAAACATAAGACAAAATTGAAATTTTAAAAAAAAACAGATTTCATTCATGTTAATTTTAAACACTTTCACATAAAATTTTATTGCTTTACCATTAAAAATTTCTGATAACAAACCACCTAAGCTGATAAATAGTCACATTGTTTTTTTTCCCCGTTTGATGGACAGTTTTGAAACTGCATTAGATTTATAGCTTGATCTGATTTGTCAGTACAAGGATTTTCCAGTTTCTGGAAGAAATACACTGTGGCGACAAACCCAAGTGGGCTGAACATTTGGTTACAACTTAACAGCTAACACTTTGAATTTCAGATATTCCAATTCACAAACTAGACACTTCGTCTTTAGGCTGCGGTTTTCCTTTGTGGGGAATAATAACTCTAGTTGTGGGATCCACGGCAATTTTGATTGTTGCTATCATATTCAACAGGAAGTGGACAGCAATAAAATTCCACTTTTATGCTCATTTCACCAACGATGATGATTCCCAAGATTTATCTCTGATGAAATATGATGTTTTCGTCAGCTACAGGTAAAGTCTAAACTGCAGTGAAATTTAGCTTCCTGAACTACCTGCCTAAGAAATCATTTCTTGCTTGATTTTCAGCCAAACTGATGAGGATTTAGTTGAAACAGAAATAATAAATTATCTGGAGGAGCGTGGATTTAAGATTTGTTGGCACCAGAGGGACTTCGTGCCTGGTACAAATATCGCAGAAAACATTGCAGACGCCACTGAACACAGTCGGAGAATGATATTTTTTATATCTCGGTAAAAATGACAAAAATTACATTTAGTGTATTGTTAATTTGTGAAGGTCATGATGTTGAATTTTCATTGCCAGCACATAAAAATTACATCCAAGAATAATGGCATTGATAAACAGACCAGCTGATTGGCCACCTTATTATAATAAAACTGCCACATTCCCCAAATCAATTGGATCCCCTCCCCCATTAATCACTAAGCTGACTCTCTAAACAAGCAAAATGTTTTCCAAACAATGTACAGGACAAATGGTATTATTGCATGTTTTAAATTGTCATCATGAAAAGATGTTTAATATACAGCATGTGTATATAAGAATTCAACTGGTTCACTTCTGTTATAATTGATTAATGCATAAGATTATCTCCTAATAATTTTCCTTTCAATTTGTATTTCTTAACTTGCATTTCTGCAAAAGGACCTATGCTGAATCAGAATGGTGCATGAAAGAATTCCGTGATGCACACGCGCACGCAACAGGAAGTGGGAGAAACAAATTTTTGATACCAATTCTGTACAGCGATGTTACTGTGGGAGAACTTGGCACTGATCTGAAGTTTTATTTGGAGAATCATACTTACATAGAATACAAAAACTTGGTAACTTTTCTTTTTTGAGCCCACAGTAACAAACTTTTTTTTTGTTCCAACGCTGTCTTCATGAAATCTTTACTGGTGTGGTGATTTTAACCAACCCTCCCCTTTTTAGGACCCCCATTGATCATTTTGACTTTTGTGAATGGGACCCATTTTTCATAAATGTTAATTTTCTTCCAATTATAAATTATTTTAAAAATCATAATGTTTGATACTTATTTAAAAAATAAAATAAAATTAATATGATGACTTTCTATGCTTGTTATAGATAAAAGTCAAAATTTATATTGTAATTAATATACAGAATGTGTTAAAAGTAAAAAATATAATGATTATTATAATTATTTGGAAGAATTATCACTCCTGATTAATTATGTGTCATTTGCTAGAAAAATTTAATTGAAAACATTTCTATCAGGGGAGAAGGTAGAAGGGGAAATGGTGTGTTCAGCTGGGGGCTCAAGTGTTAAGGGGAGCAACCAGCAGAGTTGGACCTCTGGCCCTAAGGTTAAGGAAGGGTGCCCATTTAGAAATGGGGGGGGGGCAGCAAACAATACTACACTGGCACCAAGAATTATATCCCATAGATTGAACATTTACATTTATTAAATAAACAATAAAGAAAGTTTTGAACAATGAGATTGAAAAATATTACAGGCTGGTATGAAGAAACGGTTGCTGAAAGTAATGCCGCACATTCCAATACTTGAAGTCAGACCGGAACTTAAGGAACAGAATGAAGTAGATGATGATATTGATGATCAGCACGACACTGTGGACAATGCTGACTTAAATGTTGAAGGGATTGATGAAGCAAATGCTGCAGAAATGGAAACCAATACTACCTTTCATGATTTGGAAGAATTGACACATGAAAAACAAGGATTGGTACAAAGGATAAAAAGGTTTATGTCAAAGGTAAAAGTAAGTAGTGGAAAAATTGCAACAGGTGGAGTTGGACATGAAACAGGGGAGGATAGTAACATGCAATACGGGGAGGATGAAAGTAGTGTTATCTTATGAACCGGGTCCTATAACGGTCATAAGGCACTTTCTCCCTATCCGTGTAAATACGTCTTTGTGTTA
>JBCAUG010030897.1:0-24473 GCA_038406175.1 Haplosyllis leylae
ATTATGTTGGATGCTGTCCAGGTCTATTGCAGGGGGCTGAATAGCACTGAATGGTCTTCTGCGGAGAACTCCAAACATACCCTTGCCAATATACAGCAAAATGGTCTCACACATTTCCGATAATATTCCAATGGTCATGGACGATATCCTATTGACCGTTGTCCATACTCTCATACCAGTGTGGACAAGAATGTGGCGTCTGTATATTACACTCAGTGCTTGCAATACAAGTTCATCAGGTAAGGTTCTAGGCTTTTCAAGTTTCTTTAACCATTTGTCGAATTTGATGCCACGCATCCCCAGACAGACGGTACCCGTTCTACCATACCATGCCTTATTTGCATTTATCTCTTGAATTACAAGCTGTTTCACTTCATCCGAAGTGTTATTTGATATCTCTCCAAAAATGGAGTACAAATTCATTCGATTGTAACGCTTCCACTTAGTATAACAATGTCGGGTATCCAGCCAATACAACAATGACAATTGGCTTTTATCAAACAACTTAATATCCATGGCCCAATTGTCTGGGAGGTAACATACAGTGGGGGCATACTCTACCTCATTGATTAGTGAATAAAGTTCTTCAGTAATGCTCATTGTGCTCGGTTTATTTGATGAGGTTAATGGTTTTTCTTGCTGTTCCGCCATTTTGCATGTGTTGTCATATGCAAGATGGTTTTCCTGGGACAGATAGAAGGTGTATGCGTTATGACGCATAGTGTCATTTTCAGATATGGGCTTACGGATGCAATCCCATATGTTATCACATGCGTTACCACGCATAGTGTTGTTCACTGTTATAACGCATAATGTCTCTTTTCTAGGGGGGTGTCTCGCCAACAGCATACTAGATAATTGGTGGTGTCCACATTACCATGCGTAATGACCTCGATATTGGCGTGATGAGATAGGTGATGATGTTGATAGTTAAAGTAGAACGTTTTTACAAGATTTTACAAAAAATGGGAAATGGGCTGTTTTCCTGATTGAGACAGGAAGCGACTGATAATCAGTAATACAGCGTACTAGATAACTGGTTTTATACCAATTTGTCTTGGGCTTTACATGATTCAACTCATCTCTTCGTCTGGTGTTGTATCGGTGACTTTTTTTTAGGCTAAGGTTGCTAGAGTCTGTTTGACAAGCGTTCAGGATGGGATCAGGAAGTTGTAGATGTTGCACTTTATAGCCAAGTTTCATGTTATTTAGCTTTATCAGCTCTTTTATTCGAAGTATTTTCAAATCCTTGTAGTCACTTAAGGCGGGTGTTCGATTTAGTATCTGAGTGATACATTTATTCTGGAGTTTTTGGAGCTTTTTCATTTGTGCTTCGGTTATCATGTTACCCCATGTAGTGATGCCATATATTAAATGGCTGTAGATGTGTGCAAAGTAAATACATCTTTTAGTATTTTTTGTCAGTTGGTTTTTACTTACTTTCAGTAAGTTGATGTTTCTTATCACCTTTAGACAGAGTCTATTAAAGTGATTTTGCCAACTCAGCTTAGGGTCTAACCAAATGCCCAGAAATTTAGTTTCCTTTGCCACTGGTATTCGAATATCATTGATGGTGATTTTGTAATCAGTCATTTTATTACCAAAAGGCATACATATGGTCTTGTCTATGTTTAGGGTTAGTTTGTTTGCCCTAAACCAGTCCTGGATTGACTTTAAGTCCTCCTGTATGTACCATTCAAGATACCTAATGTTTTTGTGGCTGAGATATAGGGTTGTATCATCAGCAAACAAGAGGCATTTGCAATAGTCTAAATTTTTATGTAGATCATTAGTGAAAATCAAAAAGAGCAATGGCCCTAGGCAACTCCCCTGTGGGGTGCCATATTCAATCGGGTATGATTTGGAGAGTACAACTCCATCATTAGTTGTTACTTTTGCTTGCAAAGTTCTTTGTGAAAGGTAACTTTTAAACCAATCATTGGCTTTTCCTCTGACACCGTATCTGTCTAATTTCTTGAGTAGCAGGTCATGTTCTAGCGTGTCGAAGGCCTTGGACAAATCAAGGAAGACTGCTGGTGTTATCTTGTCATGTTCGTTATTTTTGATAATTTCACCAAGAAGTTCACTGACTGCTAATTCACAGGAGTGTTTATTTCTGAACCCATATTGGCTACTGTAGATACAGTCGTTCTTCTCCAAAAATCTGTACATTCTACTATACATAATTTTCTCAAGCAATTTGGATAATGTTTGTAACAATGATATGGGCCTATAATTACTAGTTATGTCCCTGCTTTTCCCTTTATGTAAGGGCACTACATTGGCTTGCTTCATTTGCTGGGGGAAGACACCTGTTTCTAGAGACTGATTGAATATTTTCACGAGGGGTTTTGTAATAGACTTACAAATTTTTTTGAGCAGAATGTTACTGATAGCATCCCATCCACTGCTCGATTTCTTCGGGAGTTTTTCTACTAGTTTTCTTATTTCATTTTCGTTGGTCGGGAACAGATAAATACTGTTTTTATTCGGTTCAATTTTATTTAAATAATGGCTTTGTGTGTGCTTAGGATCAGGTATCATACTGGCAAATTTCTTGCCTACTGTTGAGAAATATTCTCCGAATTCATTAGCTATTTGCTTACTGTTGTAAATTTGAATGTTATCTACTTTGAGACTTTCTACCAGATCAGTTTTGTTTTTTGTTTTTCTAATTATTTCATTTATCATTCCCCAGAGTTTTTTAGTGTCTGATTTCAGCGAGACACATCTGGCATGGAAATAATCCATTTTCGCTTTCCTTTTTATATGTTGCAATGTAGCTCTGTAGGCCCTGTAGTTTTCGACATTTTGCGTGGTAACATTATTGTCACCTATTTTCAGTGTAGTTTTGTAAAGGCTTTTCTGCTTTTTCAATGATTTAGCAATGCCTTTGGTTATCCATGGCTCTCTATGTTTGGTTTTTTTAGTACTTATCCTCCTTTCAGGAGCATGCTTATCCAGGGTTCTAGTAATTTCTTGCATCAAAGATTTGAAGTTGTTATCACAGTTATTGTGGATAAGAATTTTACTCCATTCCAATTTGGAGAGGTCATTGTTTATTTTGCTTATGTTTTTGTCTGTAAGCTTTCTTTTGATAATCACTGCCTTTTCTATACTAGTCGGTAGTATATTGTCAAATGTACTCATACAGGGTAGATGGTCACTCAGATCGTTTATTAAGATTGAGCTACTCTGAGACCTGTATAGTTCATTTGAACAGAAGATGTTATCGATTAACGTTGCAGTGTTATGAGTGATTCTCATAGGTTTTGTGATGCAAGGCATCATGCCTAAGTTGATATTGGATTCATAGAAATCCTGAGTGTTTTTGTGACTGCTGCTTTTTAGCAGGTCGAGGTTGTGATCTAGCCCTATTACTAGTCTTTTTTTCTCCTCGATTATTTGTTGACATATTTCTTTGTACCTCGATATAAAGAGGTTTTGGTTGCTATTTGGGGCTCTGTAGCCACTTATAATGACCACATTATCACGATTGCTTTTTAGCTCGATAACTATGTGTTCAAAAGGAGAGGCTTCAGTTTCTAAATCATGCCTTCTCCTGTACTTAGGTCATCTTTGATGAGGAATGCGACTCCACCCCCTTTCTTTCCATGTCTTTCTTTACTTTCTATATTATATCCAGGGAATGATATGAGATTTTTCGTCTCTTGCCTGATCCAGGTTTCACACAGAAGTACAACATCTACTTTATTTGAACATTCCTGTGTTACAAGATGGGATAAGTAGCTTTGTTTGTTTAGTACACCTCTTATGTTGAGTTGGAGTACTGCTAAGTCATCTTTGCTTTTGTCTAGATTCGGTATGTTGTCTTCAGTGATATAGTTACAAGTATCATTCAATAGTAAGTCTTTGTCTAGTTCAGTTGTAGGTAGTCTCCTTTGAGTTGTGATACCACGCATCATGATTCTGGGCGTTAGGCACATTTTTTCTCTGTCAGTAGTACTCATAGTTAGAGTGAGTATTTGCATTAATAATAGAAAAGAATACAATAATACAGGATGATGATGAAAGGAATGGTGAAATGTGATGTATGATGGAGGTAGTATGGTTTTGACACAAGTAATTACACTCGAGCAATAGGTGGACAGGATGGACTGCAACACATGTTAGGCAAACAGTGGGTAATGATTTTACTTGTTGATGTGTTCATATGGTAACTGTTGAATTCACCAGCGTTTGTTTGTGGATAATAATACAATTGGATAGTTCTTGGTTACTGATTGAGTAATGTTCATTCATTTCTGATGTTACCAGGCATAATGTTATAATGTCAGTGATGTTAGATTACTAATATGGGGTGAATTGTTTCCACGCGTAGTGAATGTCGACGATATCAGGAAATTAGGATATATGTTACTCACTCTTGAGTCTGCTACCACACAGAATGTTCACTGGTTTTCTTGGGTAGCACTTTGGGCTCATCCTGCTGTACTAGTTGGTTGGCTGGATGAGTCATCCTCAACAGACATAGATTCTGCCTCTGTGGTGATGGGGGTATTATTATAATTGGGGCTTTGTTCTAGCCGGATTTCCTCTCGACATTTCATTAATAACTCCCCTTGTATCCCTGTTCCAATCCAATGTCTTCTATTTAAGCAATTGACATCCTTTAGCAGGATCCCTGTTCCCCATATAGGGTCGTAGGGAGCTTCACAGATAACTTTGGTCTCGGTGCTGAGGAGTAGGTCTCTAAGATGCTGGTTACTGGAAAATTTGGCTTTGATTCCCGGGTAACAGGTCTTTGCAGCATGTTTTTTCCAGACTTCTTCGTTACCTCCCATAATGTTCTTCCCTAACATTTTGCATTCCAGCGCATTGTCGCTCATCATTATGTGATCAGCTTTATCTGTATCATCAAAGAATAGGGCTTTTGCCTCTTGAATAAACTGCTCACTTGACGAATATTCTTTCCCATTAACCATGAATGTTGTGCTGTGGAAATTTGAAAAGGGGTTTAGCTCTCCAAAGAAAGCTATTGTATCTCTGTCACTTACACTGGATGCATGAAAGCCACTTAATTCGTAGTTTGTGTAAGTCATGGATCGAATATTTGACACCTTGTACAACTAGATAGTCATCCACTAATTTGCACTTGCCTGCATAGTTATCCAAAGATCTTGCCAGTTTTAGTATTGGTCTTAACAGCTTTCGTTGATGTTCAACTTCCGCGGTATATTCTTTGTCCACATATACACCTCTTGGTAGCCAACTCTTGCTGTCAAAGATGGTTTCAGCATGCACCTTTCTTTCAAAACACACAGAAATAGGTCAATTTCTTCCTTGTTTATATTTGCCGATTCTAGTGACGCTCCTTATGGGAATACTTCTGGCGATATTAATCCTTTCCCAGTCGTCCTCCTCATTGACAGTATATGAGATGGCATTGTAGATCTTTTCTTTTCTGTTTTCATTGGATTCCCATGGATCCTCACGTATGCCATGAAAGATAATGTTACTTTCTCACATTTTCGTTTCGAGTTTTTCTAATCTTCTTTTTAGCTTGTTATTTTCTCTTTCAATTTTGAGGTATTTCTTGTATAATTCACTTTGTTTATTCCTCAGTTCTTCTATTTCTTTACCTTGTCTATCTTGAATCTCTTTAGTGTCTAATAGTTTGTTGAGTTTGGTTTCCAGTGGCTCTATCAGTTCACTCATCGCAGCTTTCATGCAGTCTATTGTCTCTCGTGGTAGGTCAGTTGATCCCTTTTTTTCGATTTTGTCAGATGTAGTTGACATGTCTAGTTGCTCTTGTTTGTTTATTGTATCAGCTGTATCATTGTTGTCATCCATAATTAGCCTCTTCTGTACTGGCTTATCCGCACTTGGGGATGTTCTCTTTTTTGCACTAGACGTGTTTGCACCTGTTGTACCCTCTGTGCACTTTGGTGTAAAATAATTATCTAAACACTTATGTTTTCTTTTCCTTCCACTTCCAGACATCGACATTACATTTCAGTTTTAACACAAGCACTAGCAGCTCTCCATTGATTAACAATTTCCCTTTTTTAAACTGTGATTTCTTGTTACCTCGCATAGTGATTTATCAACACCTTTAGATATCCCAGTTTGAATTTTCCGTTGTATTTGTATTATCATCCAAGATGTTAAAGAATTAGCTTATCTCACCATTTGTCCTGTATTTTAAGTAATTCCACTTACATATATATATTCTTTATGTCTTCGTGTATTAATTCCTAACATATATCACAGACTTCTCCTGCCCTGTCACTTCGTCTATTTCATTTTATATTTTTAGCATCAACAGAGCAATTTAACATTATGTGTAGAATGCACACTCCCGTTCACCTCTTCCCCTCGTCTAGGGATGAGGCCTTCTTTAAATGGCACTATGGGGTAAGTGAAACAAATGATAACAAGTCATATCATTACACTGTCAAACTTCTGAACATCAGGGTTCTTTTTTTAAAAAAAATACAAACCCCCTTTTTTTTCCAGACTGAAGACCCAATGCACCCACCATTTGTAGTATTTTTCTGCACGCGCTGCGGGTGGCAGTTTGATAGGACAACGGCGCTTCTCAGGGTTTGACTCCACGAGGCCAATTGCGCAACGAAAAAACCAAAATATAAAGCCACTTGCCGGTTGTGTGGTTTGGTAAGTGTCTTTCAGGCGTTTAACAAAATTAATAACTTCGTAGCTTTTATGAAAAAACTCAAATTTGTTATTATGCTTACATTTCATTTCAGGGATATGGAGCTGATAAGAAATGACCAAGCATCGCAGAACACCCCCATTTTTTTTTTAAAAAAAAACAAAACTCATTACATAGTCCAAAATTTGAGTTGTTTTCAATAAAATTTACAGCTATCAGATAACATTGATTTTTTTAAAAAAATAGAGGAATAAATATTTTTAAAAAAAAGAAAAAATACTGATGATGTTCTTGATACGATTTATTGCATGATAGAAATGCTGACAATGGGAATGTTAACAAAATGTGTACACAATTACCTATAGTCACTTGAAGAAATTATTTCAAAAAGGAAAAAAAATGAAAATGTTCGTGACACCAGAAATAATCTCATATCACAAGAGGTGTCCTTAAATAAGACTTCACAACTTGTGAGAACCTAACGTGTTGGACTGATCTGAGTGTCGGCTTGCTCAGGACTGTGTCTCGTGACATTTTCTTAGTATGTTGTCAATCAAGGTTTTCACAATTACAGCTGATATGTCAATAATGTCATTTGTGTCAGATGTGTTGTGAGGGTGGAAATAATTTTAATTCGCAGAAAATGTTTTCTCATTTTTTGGTTTTTGCGTCAAATTGGAAATAAATCCATTTCATCCAACACCAATGACATGTATTGAAAGTGATTAACTTGGGTGTTTTGCATGACATAAATAAATTACAGGAGTTGTAAATTAAATGTATTTCATGAATTGCACTGGTACGAAAAAGATCCTTATGATGGTGGGCCAGACTTAGTGGAGGTTGGTTGGGGGGGGGGGGGGTTAACCTCACTTGCTTAGGGTACGGCCTCCCCCCAGAGCAGACGTATTCAGAAATCTGAAATCATATTTATCTTAAATATTTCATTTTCCGACTATTTTTCATTATAATTTTTTTTTCTTTTAGACATTAGTTCAATATCTCTGAATGAAATACATGCCATCAATGGTACTGCAAATATTAAATGAACAATCTATTTCTGCAGGTATGAATTTGATAGAAACTAATTTAGTTCAACATATCAGTCTGTTACTAGATGTCGCAAATGTGTTTTAAATGATCGTTTACAATTTCCCCGAAATTTTTTTTTGGACAAGTGGGAAATGTCAACACTACATTCTTCGCAATTGATGTTGGGAAAGCTCGGACCATTGTACTCTATAGCATAATTATTTACAGTAAGATAACATTGAAACATTTTATTTTTCCATACGTCATGATAACAGTAAATGCAAAATAAAAGTAATTTGAAATAAATATTGAAAGCATTCGCGTCTTTAATTTCGCAGCCAAACAGCCATTGTGTCAATCTGCAATTATAAAAATAGACATGTGAATAAATGGACATTCTAAGAGCAATAACTTTTTACGTCCTTTCTCAGCATGAAAGACATATGATCATTTTCCTACTAATTGCATTGACATTTCCAAAAGAAACAAGTAATTATCTTACACTTGAACTTCTTGGCACCTGGAGACATCTTCCTTCGCATTGTTGACAGAGATTGATAATGATTTCGGATTCCTGATAACAGAAAATATACTGTCAATTGTATGAAATGAAGCTAAATAGTTCAGGCAGTAGAACATTATATATTCTGAAATGAGACATATGTCATTAGCGCCCCCCCCCATCCGAAGGATAGGGGAATATAATAGTTTTAGTCGTGTTTGTCAGTCCAGGGGGGGTAACGGAACCAGGTTCAAGTGGCAGGAGGGATAGCCGAGCCAGGGCCAGCCATGTAGGAGTGGGGTAAGGCCCCCCCCCCCCCCCAAGTGGGGTAGCACCGTCGGGATAGGTTGGCTAGGCAGCGGCCGCTATTCCTCTTGCGTTCACGCAGGAGCACTTTGTTGTTTATTTCAATCTTACTTCTTCCAAATGTCCTTCTGCGCCAATATGTACGAGAATTGGGAGTGGATGTAGAGTTCAGAACTTCATTCAAACGTTCAGAATGTCCATCTTGTTGATCATCATGGTCCTGACGAACTGGAAATATATGTTAATATGAATATTTGGAATATTGCATGTGTGAAATTTTTAAGTATTACATTAAATGCTAGTGTACCTTCTGATAGTTTCTTTGCATCCTTTGCAGCATTATTCTCAATTATCATAGAGTCACCTGCAAAATTAAATTTATGCTAAGTTTCTTTGTAAATGAACATGCTGCTATTTCAAATTGAAGAATATTTTTGTTAAATTTGCAGGTGCTGTGCAAAATATAAAGTGAAATAAAATTCTGGATATCTTATTACTTTAAAGTGAAATAAAATTCTGGATATCTTATTACTTTAGGCCTCTTTCAGGAGGTTCACTCATGAAATGTAGAACATTTCTGCTAACCTTCGCAACTGCTTTCAGAGAGATGAAGTGAAAGAGAATCTTCGGGCTTGTATTCCTTGATGGTTGCTTCACCAGCTGCAGACATGAAATTAGAATATTGATTCAATATGAAATTCATAATGTTGGCAACTCAATATATTTCCATCCTGTAAATGCTTGTACATAACGGCAAGTTAACATTTATCTGTGAGCTGTTGTCTATTCCTTTTTGCAGGTGTGACCTGGGAAGAAATTACTTTCCCCAAAGAAATTTCACAAATTAAATGATTATTGGCGACAATGCAAACCGAAAATAAATAATTTTCCAGGATAAATTGCATTTCCAACCTCATCCAGCAATGACTGACCAAAAGCTGATGATTTCATTGGTCATTCATTGAGATATTTTTTTTGGGAAGCATGTAGGAACTCTAAGCAGCAGTGCATCATGACATAAAAGAAAATCCTTTCATTTCCACGGGTGAAAAACTGAAATGGACTTCGAATACATTACCTTTTCTCTGTTGATCATCTAGTGTCCTATCAAAGAGTTCATCTGTAAGCAAAGGGCAAAAGAAATAAATTAAAATTGCAGTAGCGAAATAAATATGAATACTAGAACACACTTAGAATGATACCATTCTTTCGCGAAATATAAAATGTTAGAAATTAATCACAATTTATGCAAACTTACAATAATGAACAAAGTACACTGAAATAAATTTAATATTTTCTAAATGGAAAAATACCCTATACCATTGAAAAATGATTGAATAAAGCAATAAAATTGAAGAAAAATAAAGCACTCCAGCAAGCAGGAGCAGATATCAAATGAGTCCTAACAGTGTGACATCAGCTCATGCCTCCTGAAATTTCTTTTAATGCATTACGAAATTCTTCTGGCCATTTATACTGTGCAATCAAATAAATGAGCAATAAATAATGTCACAATCACTTAAACCACATCCAATCAGGAGCTGATGTGCAATTCTATGGACATACAAACATCAGTAACTGATTGCAGAAGTCAAAGCTATGTTCGCGCAAAATCCATGTAAATGTGGGCTGAGCCAAAAGTCCATACTTCAGTATCTTCCACAGTTCGAAGAAAGTGCATTTTTTTCTGGAAATATAAATTCCAATACAATATAAATGATGTAATAAATTTAAACTTACGCTCTCTCAGATCAGTCCTCAATTCGTCAAATGTCTGGTCAAATTTCACTACTTGCAAAATCCCTTGGTCATAATCATCTTCATTTGGAAATGAAATCTTTGAACCCTGACCGGTGTATCCAGTAACATTTCGCATCTGAATGAAATTTAAATATAACTGGCCTGACCCTCCAAAAATGGACTTAAGAGGAGTGCTGATTACAACCAACGTCCCATAGACATTTTTTCTGGGATCACAGCCAAATGACATGTTATCCAATTTCATCAATTTCTCATAAAATCTACCAGCTGCTATGGTGTGATGAATTGCTGAATTTACTGCGGATTCATACAACATTCTCAATCTTTGACGCTCCAACTAAAAAAATTGAAATTGTACACAGTTATCTGCAATGACATGAAGACAATTTACTCAACATATGCGCACTTGTGTAAACAACCTGACAGACTTACTTGACGACAAAAACTATCCATTGCTGATGTGAGCTCCGTGCAAGATTAAGGAGAAAGGAAAACCCAGAAAATGTTGCACCTTTTTATAGTCCCTCACATCGGTCATGGATGAATGCTGCACAAAAGGCGAAAATATTTTACTTGGGCAAAGTGAATTTAATTCATTTCACATCCACCTGTCTCCTCAATGAACGAATAACTGTAATTCAGAATATGCTACAGAAATAACACTTTAACGATGAAAGCAGTGTAAATTTACATGTAATGGAATTGTTTCTGACAACAAAAAAGTAATCATTTCCCATGTTCTGACCAACATATTTTGTAATTAATTTCTGATGGCTAATTGTATATCGTGTCATTAATTTATTTGAATAGTAAATATTGGCATTGAACACAGAGTGGCGTTGGCAGAAATTGTTTGCCAAAATTAAGATTAAGCAACATTAAATGCTGCTTTGGCATCATGATTGAATGGTAAAGAAATTAAAATCAGTCCCAATTGTCCTGCAACAATCCTTTCACCCCCAGCGGGCCCAAGGCGGCCACCCCCCCCCCCAATAAAGAGAGAAAGAGAGAAATGAAAATGCAGAGCCCAGTAATCAGTTATAAATTTCTTATTTATGGGTTGAAATGTTTTTAGGTGAAATAATTGTTTTTAGCCATCCATTGGTGGCCTATAATGATGTCAGTAATACTGATTGCGCAATGAAACAAAACATTTCAGTGCTGGCAATGCCCATATGCAGGCACAATTGGATTAAAGTTATTTCAAGTAAAGTTTGAAAATACTGTGTCAGGTGCAGGACAAAATGAAACGCCATTATAGTGGTATTTGCCAATATTTTTGTGGGTATTAGTTAATACATATAATAAAGATGTAGTCGTATTAAAAGAAATAAATGTACTGCTTTGCAACATGATAATTGATATTGATCAAACATAAACTGAAATATTGTGTGCTGAAGCCTAACATATTTTCGTTCTGTAAAAAAAAAATTCCTATTTTGTTTCGCGCCGAAAAAAATAATATTTTAGCACCTTCCGCCCAACGCCATTTTTGTGCAAGAAGGTAAAAATTTGAAATATAAAATAAAATTGAAAATAGTCGCAAAATATGTACTACAGTGAAAGGAAATTGATTGAATTCAAATGGAAATACATTAAGGACTATAATGCCATGTCCATGTGCTTTACTGGTAGCGTCAATTTACTTTAAATGTCCATCCAGTTTTGGAATGACTACAGCAAATTTACTTGCACGTACACAGTACGTGGTCCATTATTGTGTGCAATGTGCAGTGCACATGGCAAATAAATGTAAACCAATTTCAAAATATGGCTATAGCATCCATGAATAATACCATTCACTGAAAGTGGCCATGTTGAGAAAATGCAAAAGTTTTGCAAACTTATGACTGTTTCTGTTTATCTGCATACAATAGTACATTGTTTGCCAGTGGCTCAATGTGTCCTTGTAAAGTAAACTTAAATGAACATGCTGAGAAATTAACTGAAAACATGTCCTGCTAAATGTGTGGCTGTGATTAGTATGGCACACACCTCACCATATATCATACTGGAAAAGTGCAATTTTACCTATTTCACTGCATCATCCAATTTAAAACTTATGCAGATGACTGTACTGAGTGAATGTGAATTTTAGAAGTAAAGATTAATTTGTGAACAATTAATCTAAACTTCACAATGTGCATGCACAACTTTTGCATACGTTGTGATGATTATCATTGCAGCTAATGTTAGTTTAAAAGTATTTTGCATTGGATTTGCGTCATGTATGGCATTATTTATTTTCTGGTTTGTGTTTCATGCAAAATATCTATTGACATTAAGACTTGCTCGAATAGGAATGTTTGATGCATGCAGTACATTTTACATCGATATTTCTTTTATCTGCACGAATGGGTAAGTAGTATTTTTGCTTCAACACCAACAGTGAATGCTCATACAGTTTCTTAATTTATTATGTTTTTCCCCTTTCTCTACAGATGGCCGTGTGCAAATGGAAGAAGTGCATTCCAGACAACCAGCTTAATTTTTCAGGGTTTACCCTTTTATAATGGGCATTTTCTAATTTTCCTGGCTGAGAAATGTGTCTACGCCCATGTTACTAAAGCATATACAAAATGTATACATGTATTTGTTTATTTTTTAATCAGCAGCAGGTGTGAATACGCTCTCTTCTAATTACTAATTACTCAACATTTGAAATATACTTGTAATGAAAATTGAAAATATGTTTTTGCTTTCTGCTTCTGCTTCATTTTCTTCATGTCATTGTACTTTGAAACATTTTCTCAATGCTAATGTGGTGGCTACATAGTACATTTTCCAAACTGAAGGAAGCACAGACGTACAGTGGCACTGCACAGTAACATAATTGGCTTTGGTGTGGCGAGTTAAAGCTTTCAGATTGCTGATGATATTGACATGTAAGAACAGCAGCAATGAAATATCGGTGTAAATCAAAATATACTAACCAATTTTCGTCTGGAAATTCAATGAAGAACACTTGGTGACATAGCTCACATTTCATCCATTACAAGTTAATTCTTTGTCCCTACGCTCCAAATATGGATCCTGCAAACTTCAGCTTACCACCACCAGATCCAGGTGAACATCTATCACATGATCTAACCTTAAATAAATATATTTACCAGAGAACTATTCATTTAGAATATAATTACTATGAAGTTTAAATCGATACCTATGAAAATCATTTGATGAAATTTTTAAGAATTTGACAATGTGTGGTTAGCTGTACTGATAGGTTTTGGTGCACAGCCATTGCACAAAATCCTTAGTTCGGGGGAAGTCCTTTCAATCCACAAGGAAGTCAAATGTAAGAAAAATTGGAGTTAAACTTATCTTTTAAATTTAAAAATACAAAAATCAATAATTGTTTGGAGTTTCTAAATTCAAGGTGAATACAAAACAAAATAAATTATCGTAGGGATGTTGATGGTCAACTTTTAGCACCGTTACAACAAAGTCAAGCCGGTGGTGTGGGAAACATCCCAAACTCCATACCGCAAGTGCAGGCACCACCAAGTATCACACCTGATGCAAGGTAATTTCTGAAGAAGTTGTTGTCTTGTTTGTTTTCTTCAAATGAGCATAAATAAATGATGTGAGGAAATAATTGGGTAATACATGTATTTTGTCATCAGCGCTCTTTGTGGACCCAGTGTACCAGCGATGTTCGTAGGCAAGCCTGAAGTAGACATGAAAGAATTCTGCCTCTTGTCTCAAGATAGAGCACCCCAGGGATTTGTCTTGAATGAATGTGCAATAACAGAGATGCAACGCATAGCTGAAGCTGCTCACATGAAGCAAAATTTCTGAATTTTACAACCAACTTTTTCACTTCTGAAAATCACGACCGTGCACTCGCTGAAGACCTAGTCTTCCGTGCAAACCATTTGATTGGGAACCCTGAATATTCATCCTCACGATTTAGTGTCAACAGCAGTTTTGGCAATTCAAGTTTCAGTAGTGGTGTGGGCAGTTTCAGATCAGTTGACTCCAACATTTCACAAAGTTTCCTAGGAGGAAACATGATGAGCAGGTAAAACATTTCATCGCCACATCATATGTGTTGGGCCTATGAATCTGCCGGATTGGGCGCTTTGTTGAGTGATTATAAATGTGGCCAGTTGGCATATGGAAATGAAAATCCTTTCCTTGTCATGTTGTACTCAGTGAAATAAAATTCATTCGATGGACAGTGAAAATTAATGAAATGTGAAATGAAAGAAATTAGAAAGCTTATAATTACTGAACAATGCATTTCAGAGTACAACCGATACCAATGCGTGTCGGTCAGATTGATTTGGCAACAGCATGTGAGTTAGCTAACCTAGAAGCTGAGAAACGTCTTCTGGAGATGAGAATAGAATGCACCAGACAAGATGTAATAACATCTGCATACAAAGGTAACTGAAGGTGGATCGAGCGTGGGGACAAAGGTGACTGTGAATTAATATCTCATTTTAATCTTCAATGAAAACTGACTGTCCCTTTTCAATTTAAGTTAGTTGTCAATTTGTGAAAGGAAAAAAAATCTAATATTTACATTGTTCTCACTAATTCTGGTGTCAAGTTGGTGAAATACATTGACATATTTTAAGCAAGTAAGTCTAACCCTCCAATTTACTCTTATCTCTTTGGTATTGCAAAAGGTAGTATGAAATTAGAAATGAGTGCCAACATTCACAGTTTATCCAAAAGAGAAGTGTGAAATAAGAATAAATGAGGATCTAATTTGTAAATAATTTTAAGACCTAATGGTAGTTATATATTTGATATGTTTCTTGTTCAATAGTACAAAGGTAATTGATCATTTGAATTATTTAATTTGCCTTGCAGAAATATCTCAAAGTGACAGCAAATTGTACAACTCAAAACGTTGCAGTCAGATTGTGATGAGCATTTCATTATGGAGACGATCCTTCTCAGATGAGCACTTCGCGCTACACCAGAAAATTTGAATGAACATTTATACATGTATCATCAAGTAGATAAGATGTCATAATCGTCATTTATAACCATGTAGAACATACATATGTTTGAAAGGGAAAAATCATGTTTTTGTGTTCTGGCAAAAAATTATGCTTTTATTCTGGAAAAAATGCAAAGTAGCAAGATTTTGGCTAGATCGTCTGGAAGGCTAATACATCGTTATGCCATGTCATGAGTTTAAAAGAAACTTACTCGTCATGTCTGTATACAGTGAAACTGCAAACAACGAAATCCTTTATTGGCGGGCATTACTTTCAACATGTGTATCCATTCTTTTTGTATGTTTACATTGCAGTTAAATAACCTGTGTACAAGTATTTACGTGAAACAACAAAAACATTAAAGACTTGTTTAGCATGATATAATCATTATCTTTGTGTGTAGTCAACTTGTTTATTGAGAAAATAGCATGAATGAAAGAGTTGCAAACAACATCCGGCATCAATACGAATCTTAAGTAGAGTATACTGTTTTTGTGTCACAGTGAAATAACATCGTCATTGAAGGCATCATATAAAAGAAGTAATGCAACCATTTAGATACTTTTGGATGCAAATAAAACACGGCGTTAAATGAAATTCCAAAAGCACGCCTACGTTTGTTCTAATAACATCATTTAAGCGATTAAGAGCAAGGTCTTGTACATGTAAACTATCTTTGAACATACAATAAAGAATGTTTCATATATTATGATTTAGTTTTCCTTTAAATGAACTCCATAAATACATCATGATATCTACGATTAATCTAATATCATCACAATGGAGATAAGCTGATGTATTTGTCTGGCCACTGATAAATATGCAATCCGTACGTGTGCCGTATCCAAATTTTTCTGTGGGGGACGGCAGGAAGCACCCCCTTGCAAGGCCCCATTAAATGTTACTTAATTAATGAGCACTTACATAGTACTATGGGGAGGTTATGTTTTCACAGCTCTGTGTCTGCTAAACTGGGGGTACCCGAGATCATGAACGTAGCAAGGGGTGTGACAAGGGGAATCTGTGTGGGAGGGGGGTACCCATGGCGGCACCACAACCCCCCCCCCACCCCGCGATAGGACAGCAGAGCCAGCACTTGGTACGCTGCGGTCGGTATGCCTATTGCGTTCACGCAGGAGGACTTTCTTCTTTCCATAATAATTCTAGTACAATGTTATAATCATCTCCTTTTGCGGGTGTCATGGCAAGCGGCCCTGGTGCCCATCTGGCCAGCTTACTCTATTTCCATGGCGTTATGGCATACAATAGTTAATTTTACTGTTCAGGGCCGCCGCCACCCCTGGCCTGTAATGTACAATTATGCATAAATGACCAAGTGCTGAAGGCAATTTCAACAAGGACAAAATTAAAGTAATACAGTTTTCTTGCGTACATGCCATATAACTGTTTTGGCACCACTGAAAGCGTTAAAACACCTTTGAAGTAAATACGGATTTCTGTTACAGATGTGACTGTTTGGAGGGAAAATGTTTGCGCTACCAGAGTTTAAAAGGTATAATTTAACATTGTAAATTATTCAATGAAGTAAGAATACTGTATGAAATGTGTAAATTTGTGGCTGTGCTTCAGAAATGGCCCGAAATGGCTGTGAGAATGGGCAGAAATTCATGTTTAGAATTCCCAAGGACTGGACGGTTCTGAAGGATGGAAATGTAAACAGCCGTGGAGGTGCATTCTGTAGAAGCGTGCACGCTGAAATGTTCGATTATTTTGCTTCAGTGACAGAGAAAGAGTAATGAGTGCTGATTTGAATATTTAATCAGTTATTATAACACATTAACTTTGTAAAGAAATTTTTAATTCCAACCATCGAAAAAAACATCTTCAATTTTCCTGTAGTACAATAAGTCTATGCTCAGAAATTATACATACCATTACATGAATTGTGATGTTATGTTAAATAGTTGTGTAAACTACTTTGGGTAATATAACAGTGATATAATAGGTTTGTCACATAATGTGGTTAATATTTAAGTCATTAAATAGATGTTCCTGAAATTTATAATTTGTATGTTTTTATCCATGAATGGCCTACAATATGTTGATATATGTAATTTTAACCTAAATATCAATATTAATGTTAAATTGCTCTTAAGTTCCTGTAGGCTGTGCATTTATTAATTCATCCTACAATTTATAGGAAATGACTGCATTTAAAGTACCTAGAATATTTTATTGTAACCTAGATTAAATACCAATATAACCTCATGAGGTGTGAGCATGAAAATACAGAAATAATTTAAATTTGACATTGTTCAGTAACTCTAGACATAAAATATATTTTGATGTCTGTACAATACAAATAAATAAGTAAGTACATTTAAACCTGTAATAGATGATCATTCACCTCTTTTTTCATTTAATAGAAATTTGCCTATAAAAAAATAGTGTTATTTATGGGGATGATCCTAAAGGTTGGTCTTTCTGGTTGATGTAAGTGGAGTGTAGTGAAATTAATTTGGTATCCCCTAATTTTGGGTGGTATACTTAGTATATTGGTGCAAATAGTTGTGTGGAAATCATGGGGTGACAATTTATGAGAAGAAAATGGCCCAAAATGTGGCTTCACCAGAAGCTGTGTGAATGCACAAGAAATCAGACATGCTCCCACACCAGGCCCAAAGTGCAATGATTATGTTAAAAGTCAAGTTTCAGGTCAGCAAAGAAATGAGTTTATTCATTAGCACCCCCTTGACTGTGTGCCATGTCCTTTGAAACATAATCATGAAAAATTTAAATTTTGTCCTAAGTACCCCACATCGCAAGAAATCGCCTCTGGAATATGAAAATGGAAATTGGCTGGAGGAGGATATGTTGTGGTGCATTCAGGCTGTAATTAATGGAAAAGGCTCGTACCGCCAGATAGCTAAGAAGAAAGGAATTCCGCATGGTACATTGTTTCAAAAGTGAGTGAATTTGTTGTATTGGTGAACATGAGTGAAGCCCTGCTATGCGATTGTAGTCTATTTTGGAGTACAGTACATTACAATAGAGTACAGTATCGTGTTACAGTTAGGCGTCATCATGTGGAGTACTCATCACAGATTTCTGTTCGCTAACACGAAAAATATTTCTTTCAGAGTAAAGGACTACAGGCAAGGCAAAACATTAAAGCCGAGGAGAGGTCCGCGCACCAAGTTGTTACAAGAGGAAGAAGTCAGTATGGCCGAGTACCTGAATCATCGTTGGCAGTATGGCAGCCCATTGGAGAAAAGTTGATTTGCAAATCAAGTTGCACATTACATGGATTGTAATGATATCATTAACACTTTCCCTAACGTTCTCCCAGGTACGATAAAAGTAATGAACGCTTTTCTCAGCATCTCATCTTTCTAGACCCTGTGATTTCGAATGGAACATGAGAAACTTGATGTGTTCTGTTTCAGAAAAGTTTTGCACACATATTCCTGCTTATTACTTTTGACATGTCATGTTTCTTTTTTCAGGGGACGGTTGGTTTGAACAATTTGAGCAAGAAAATGCTACTGTGAATTTCCCTAAACCTGAAGAAGCTGAGAATTATGCTAATGAACCGATGAGTATCAATGAATGGGTTTGTGAGCGTGACAGATATGTGAGTGAGAACAGGCTTTTAGATGGTTTTTGGTCGATGCAAGCAATGTACGTGATGGAGGTGTGTGATCTAACTACGTCACCAAATAAAGAGATGACCTTCAAAGTAATTGTGAGTGAAGCTGTGAATAATGTCATTAACTACTTAGCTCTGTTATGAAGTAAAAGCCTTTGAAAATATGTCAGTAGTGATGTACAAAGGTTACATGTCACCTAACACATATTTTGTGTTTCATCATGGTTTATCAGGAATTGTTTCCCTAGGGTGCATGCAATGGATATGGTGACAAATTGACTCCAGTTGTTGCACACAATGGTAGTATTTCGGATGAATTGGTCAACCATTATTTGGGGAAGTTAAGCTTCACTAAAAGGGATGACGGCAATTTGAACTGCAATGCTGTTGGTGGATGTTTTGTGAGCATATACGAGTAAGCTTATGTTAAGATTATCCATGTACCCTGTAGGTGATGGCGAATAAAAAAAATTTGTTCCTCTTTGTACAAATAAGAGAAATGTAGTTGGGTTACAGTTGCTTTCTTGATTACAACACAAGATGAGAATGTTTTTCTGACCACCTAATCCTGCAATGTCTGTGTTCTACCTGCAATGATGACTCTCTCCAATTGACTGTGACAAATCTCACAACAATTACATGGACCACTTAAATTTACAGATACTGGAACAGTCTCAACGTATACTCACCGGCAATAGTGTTTTTGAGTCTGGAGACATATCAGTATTTGTCATACACTCTGTGGAAGTTCGCTAAAGACCGGAATTTTCTGATGTACCCCATACCCAAGTCAGTGTACAAAGAATTGTCAGACAGAAAGAAGGGCTTCTTTGACAAGTTTCAAATGGATTTCCAGAGAACTGTTCAGAAGAGGTATGTCATATTTCATGGCAAGGAACCTGATTGAAAAAGAGTATTGGAATTTTGAAACTGAACTACATACTATTCCCTTAATGACTGATGTCACCACAAGAAAAACCACGAACATACATGTAGATTTTTTGTAATTGTTGATTGGGATTAAATTGTTAATGACATGATGTGATAACATTAAATATGATTTCAATACTTTATTTTTATTTAACACAGATGCCTCAAATTTGGAATGCAAATGACAAATGCCTTGTATTTAGAATGTGTTCTGAATACTAGTATTCATGCCCGAATGGACTGTCACATACACTCCGAATTCTCCCAACTGAAACTGTACTCAATGCCGAACACTGTGAGTTCACACTGCGGGCATTGCTCAAACCACGCCACTTTTGTTTTGAAAAAATACCTGTTTGCTACATAGGCCGTTCATGTCATAAATAAGAAGTTTTGACATGTCAAAATTTATGTTTTTCCTCGCTGGGAAGCAAAATTAAAAGATTAAAATTTCTTCATCAATTCATCATGTCGAAATGAACAAATGCAAATTCACTTATCATTTTCCTTATTTTACATTTCTTTGAAGGTTGTTCCAGATGTTGACCTCACTGCGAAGGAAGTCCATAGAAATGAAGCTCAAGCAGGTACCGCAGCCCCTGGGTCATCAAATGAATTGGCAAACACCGGATTTGGGGAAGAAGGATGTGCCTACAAGACATCAGAACAAACTGCTTCAGTGCACAACCTATCAATCAATTCTCAGTGGTTAAGCAGTGAGGACAATGGAAACGATAGCCATGCAGAAAGTGACATAGATTTCATGAACGATTTTGATGATTGAGACTTAGGTACACATTGTTCTAATACATGTTATTGAAAACCAATATATGAGGCGTTGAAGAACATTTATTCTGAACAAAATATTCATGTATACGACAGCCTGCTGCATGAAGTTTAGTGTTAACAGTAACCTTACTTTCTACATTATATTAACTAAGTGGCATAAAGAGAAAAAATAGAAGGTGTGAATAATTTGCAGTGCTCAGAAAAACAGAAATACGATTCTGTGAGGAAAATATCCAATTATACTTTTTCAATTCTGAATGTTAATGATGATAAATAAAAAATTTTTATTATTTGTGACAGACTGACAATCCCATGTGAATATTTGTATAATTGCTGTGAGCTGGTCTCTTGGCAATTCAAACGTTCAGTACAACATGTTGACACATTTCCACCCATAATAGTAATCACATTTTTACCGCTGCCTAAGTTTAAACTACAAATTTATCCTGTGGCATGTATCAATGGATTCCTAAGGCTTCTTTACACCTAACGTATGACTGGGCGTTGTAATATCATATGAGAATACGTGTTACTGTGAATTCACATCTGAAGTGAGGCACATGCAGTTGTAGGGATGAAATTAATTTTTTACGTTGAACGTACATGTAAACGTCAAGCGTAAAGAAGCCTTCAATTCATGTGTTAGCAACATGTAGTAGCATGTCATTTTGATGTTTATTTCCCAATGGAATATTGTAAAGCCATATTCTTTAACACTGATCGATGTTTATGTCTATGAAAGGAGTGGTCTCTTGCAATTCACTTGTACCTTGTGTGGATTGTGAGGAACTGAATTCGGTGAAATTGCTTGAGGACCCTTCACTACATACTTGCGCACTGAAGTAAGCCGATTCCCCTGATGAAGCATTGGTAGATTCTTGCGAACTGAAGTGAGGCACATCACTGCAGGACTCTTGCATAGATTGTTGGGAACTGAAGTAAGGGCCATCACTGCAAGACTCTTGGGTAGATTTCTGTGAACTGATGTAAGTGGAATGGCTTAATGACCCTTCAGTGGATTGTTCTGAATTGCAGTAAATCGAATCACCTGATGTGCCTTCAATTGATTCTTGCGAAGTGAACACAGCCGAATGGCTTGATGAATCTTGGGTGCTTTCTTGTGAATTGAAGTAATCGAAATGGGGTGGTGAAGAGACCATGGAATCAGTTGCGTTTAATTTGTATTGTACGCCTTGTTGTTCTGCGGAGACTGGAAAAGATATATTTTACTTTAAATTAGGTGTTTCAAGCAGAAATACACAAGTTGTAGACTAGGAAATTGTTAATAAAAACTATTTACCCATACTTACGATGTGTTACTTTTGCCTCCTTTTCCAATGTGATCTTTTTCTCCATGTTCACACCAACCACAGTGTTTGTGCTACAGTCCTCTGCAGAGAGAATGTTTCTTCATTAAACCATTAATGACAATGAAATTAGTAAATTCTACTTGATTGTCAGTTATCTTTGCCAGCCGGTGTACGCCGCCTTCTTTCACATACAAATCAATAGTACCAATGAGCTGAAATTTCAGCCACCAATTTGTCACTTCCCACAGTCTGATAACCGTCATGAATAGTTTTGATGCAGATAACCTTCGATCCAATGACACTGAACTTTACCTGCATTAGAAGAATTCAGTGGAGTGCATGTAGCAAGCCTACGTTTTTTTTTCAGTGGTTCCCTCTTGTCAACTAAAACACAAAAATATTTTTTTCTTATTTTTTTCCACTATTTTTTCATAATTCACAAATTCTTATCTCCCATTAGGCCTCAGATAAATTACACATGTACCATTATTGTCCACTCTAGTATGCTTGCCCTCCTTACTTGCAGTTGTTGCAGAAATTAAATAATAAATCGCATTGTGAGTACATGTATTTTAAATGACGGAATTAACACTCATTGCTAAGTTAGGTTTCTTGTTGGTCACAGGCTCACACATTGCTAAAACTATTTCCATGGACTGCCTTTCAGCAGTAAAAGTTGAGCATTTAATTCTTGTTGGTTATTCTCATGAAGAAATGGGTTCATCCACTCGTAGCTACTTTATTTACCATTTTTTCTTTGGCCTTCCTCTGTGTTTCACTGGCGTATCAACTCCATTTCCTTTTGATACCGTTGCCGCAACTGATTTGATTCTGTCCATTTGAGTCTTCTTGTCACGCACGTACTGCTTCCTTTTTTCACTGGGCTTGTATTTCCCTGTAATATTGACAACAAATGCAATCAAAATTAATCCATCGATTAATATGTCACCTATATTTGGATTAATGCTAATTTTGATAAATTACTATCAATTAGCTACCTCTCTTTGGTTTGTTTTCTTTAATATACACATCAACCTTGGGGTTGAACATTGCATCTGAAACAAGTTGTCCCTATTAATGAACTGCTTGCATGCCACCCGAAAATTTAAAATATCTGATACAATTCAACAAATTTACAGGCCCTTACGTTTTCTAACATCATTGGAAGTAGTATCAAAAGATTCATCGAATTTCAGCATTCTTAACTTAGCTGTCTTGAAATCAGCTTCACCAAATTTACCTATTGGGTCATTTCCTTCAATTGTTATGGTTCTCGTTTTTAAGAAATCATTCAGCAATTTGCCACGCCCAGCAAATGTAGCTTGTTCCCCATCATACATTACTATGAAGCAGCCTTTGCACTTCTTAATTTGCAGAATTTCCTCCTTCTTGTTAATGTACCTAGCAGTACCAAGACAATATCTGACCGCTGAGAATGAACTAGACTTTATTGTAGTTTGCAGATTAGATATGGCTTTCTCTTTCTCCTACAATTGATTAATAAATATTAGTAAATAATCCTTATGGCAGACAAATTAAAAAAATTATTCATGACTCACTAGAATGGAAGGCAAATGTTATTAACAGGTACCTGATTGAAATTTGAAGAAAGTATTTCAGGATCGTCGCCCTCCATCTTTTTGCCACAAAGTGATGTTCTCTGTGGGCTAGGGAACCTTTAAAAGGTTTCTTAAAACAGTCCAGATCTCTTTTATCCCCCTTTTCAGATACGCACCATTAGTTTTCGGGTCAAAGTGTCTTAAATTGGTATTAATTCAAGACAAATCAACACATTTTGAACTACTTGTTCTTCACTACGAATAAGAAAAACTTGAAAATACTCATAGTTGGCAATTCTTGTTAATCACCTACCACTAATCCAACTTTACCATTGTACTGGCGCTAACATCTTTTAACAACTCTAAATAAGTTTCATTTAAGGAAATACCATTATTTTACACAAATTTCTTTCGCGCTACCTAAGCTGTTTGGCAGCAAATTAATTTGGCCCGAAATAATTTTAATTAATATTTGTCAACCAAATCTATTTCTGACATAACAAAGCATTCATTTGTATTGCCTTAGGAGAGGGTTATGACTACAGTATTATTTTCATGTAAAATCAAAAAGATCCTCCTCTGTGAACGTACGAGCCATACGGCCCAATGCATAGCTCACCTATAATAATATTTTGCTGGCCCCTTGGGGATGGGTAATCAATCCCAAGCCGGGGGGGGGGCGGTTACTGAAGTATGGTGGGAGGTGGGGTTTACTTAGGTGGGGGGGCCTGGGGGAATGACTTATGCTTTGGAGGGGCATCATATGCCTGAATCCCCCCCTGCGATCAAACATCACTACCCCCCAGCAGAGAGTGAGTAACCCCCCTCCCCAGGACTGGACCTGAATCCTTCCCCCCGGGACCACACCTGAGTGACGCCCCTCCTGCCTGGGATGTAAATCCCCCCCCCCCAATTTGTAGTGAGAAACACATATCAAAGTATTAGCTTAGCCCAGGCTTCGGATGCCTCTGCTAAAAAATAGTTATTTCAATTTGCTACTATTTTGGAAATTAAACTGAGTTTAATATCGCCTATTGGATGGTGAAGATATTTAATGTGCACAACAATGGCAACACTTCCCC
>JBCAUG010030898.1:0-10267 GCA_038406175.1 Haplosyllis leylae
TTTCCAACCCATTTTTCAGGACCTGAAAAATTTTCCTGTGGTACTTTCAATGGATTTCAATTGCATGCATAATATTTCCAGGTCTCGTTCCCAGTTCCAGTGCCTGTGCAATGTGAACATTACACCCCTGTCCCTGTCCCGGTCCCAGTCCCTGTCCCTGTGCTGGTCCCGTGCAATGTGAATGTGCCATTAGAACACAGAGAGTGTTGAGAACGCAGTGAAGAAAGGGTCGTTTATTTTCCATTAAAAAGGAAACCGTCTATTAATGGCAAGGGTGAATTATACTGAATATTCATTAATACTCAATTTTACTGGACATTCAACTCATGAATAGAGGCTCTCCATTAAACTTTTACAACTAGATAAAGAAGCCTCTTGCTCATGAATTATCAAAAATAAACTACTCTCGGTGTTTATTGATGACTGTTTAGAGTCACCTTATTGGTTGAGTCGAGGGACCCTTAACATCCTGTCCTAGCCCTTAACATGTCTACTTTAAGCTGCAGGCATTGGTTGGGATTTGTTTACACAGAAGGCTGCCATGGCGTAATTTAACAATGTCATGAGACACCATTTGAACTATGTTCATGACGTCATTTTTTTAATAATTCACTTGCCATCGATCTTTATCCAGTATGAAAGTACCATTCCTTTTGACTATGGAATTACTCTGTAGCAATGATAAAACGGGAAAAGAACCAAAACGAATGGTACGTTTTGATTTTTTTAAAAATAAATGAGCACACTTCATATTTCTTTTTGCGAATAAGGGCTTCATAACTGACTGATAGTTTCACGTATCTGTGTCTTATTTCCTTACGATATGGTTAAGATTTGACTTTAGAACAAAGCCTTTGGCATGGTCACCCTGCTTGCAAAATATCTAATCTGATTTGTTCGTAAATAGTTTTATAATGACTGTCTGTGAGATTTTTTTGTTCAGTCAGAATTTGGTGCCTAAAGGACGACTAAATTTTTTTTCTCATAGACAACTAATATAAAATTATTTACGAATTGAGTGCCGGAGTGGCCGAACGGTTTACAGCGCTGTGCTTGCGGCACGAATGGTTGTGGGTTCGAACCCCGAACCTCCACCAATGCTTGCGGACACGTCCGCAGGTATGTGGATCAAAAATTGCTTGGCTGCCATGCTGACCTCTATACAGTCAGCAGGTGTCACACCAGAGGTGGATCTGAGGACTAGCACGCAGGCAAGAAAGCGTGCAAGCGAGACATCCACCCTGGCTTTGAAACCTAGGGCAGACATCACCAGAAGTCTAAAACAGTGGCCCCACGAAAGGGACTTATGTCCCCCAAAAATTTAAAAAAAAAAATAAAAAATTACGAACCAGTCAGAATTAGATATTCTTCCGTCAGAGTGGCGATAGATGGAATGCCAAAAATGGTTCTCTTTGGCATCTTACAAGAAAAATTCCCCCTCCCCTATTCGGTGCAAGTATTCTTTTAATTAGTTCGGAAGTTATTTAACCTGTTTTCTATCTCAAGTAGCAAGGGAATTACCAAACATCAGATCTTGACATATCTTTCTTTGATGGTACAAATGCTCCCGTGTGATCTTAGATGTGTTTGTGTCATCTTGTGTAAGACTTGGGCCTTATTTATTGACATTGCAGACACATATTATATGGTTTATGACAAATAAATTACCGTAGATCCATCTGAATCTTAGTGAAATGACATTTTTAGGCAAAGATTTCAACATGATTACCCTTAAGGAAGAGCCGTAATTTTCGACTAAAACGTCTCTGGGAAGGTAATTACTCTTTTTGAATGTTATTCGTGTTTTTCCTATTTTGTATTAGATTCATTTAATTAGATCTAGATGAATTCAACTAGAACCAGTCAAGCATGACTGAAGTCTATAGCAAGGTTTTCTGTGTCTCTTATTCACAGTTGACACTTTGGTTTAGTGGTTAGCAGGCCTGACTGTTGATCAGTAGATCCATGGTTCAAACCTCACAAAAGTCTTTTTAATATTACTCTATTTTTTGTTGTCTAATTAGATGAATTTTAAATTCAAAATAGGAAAAAGTCGAATGATGCATGTGACAGGAAACGTAAACCAATAGCCGCGGTATCACAGAGCGCTTCCCGCGAGCTCTTTACAAACACCTGATACCAAATACAGGCTGCTTTACGTGCCTGTTGTATGGAAAGCGAATGCAGCAATCAAAACCATTGTTCGAGTCATATAACGTCATTAACGGGTTGTTCTACAGTACTTGTCTTTGTTGCGCATATCTGATAAAGGATACACAGACGGAGAAAAAAGTTTAATCCGTCATACCCTTTAACACGTCCCAATAGAGATGTATTTAGATTACACATACCCTGGTACGATCAATACAGTATAGGTATTCGAATGTCATTATTGGCTGGTTGTCTAAACCCTTTTTACTGACAACCCTTACGGCCTGTTCACACTGAACTATCGATTTTTTGTTTCCGATTCCAATATTCTTTCAGATTTTATGGGTTGTATCTAATATGCAGAAAGTGTTCATACTGCTCCAATTCCGATTTTCTGTCTGGTATCATTGGGTGCTGTACCCATTTGTTTCCGATATCGGAAGAGAAAATCGGATCGGCAACCTAACCGGTCAGTGTGAACAGGCCGTTACCTACAATAAACCTTTATCATGTAACCCTCATGGCTTGTGACTTACTTCTTTGTTACAAGTATCAAATATACCCATTTCAAATTCTTCTTGCACACGTGGTAAAAGAGTTTATATGCATATGTATCTCGTTTTAAGTAAATTTATTTTAATGGAACCAAGATGCGGATGGATAACCCAAAAAGTTTCTCTGATTGTCTCTGTCCATTTTAACTGACTCAATGTAAAATTAGTTCCCAGTATTTAATAGAAAACAAGTCAGTAGTGATATTTGAACACTGGTTGTGCTTTAGATGGGAATAAATCGAAGCGGTTGGTTTCTATTTGTTACGTAATTTGCTGTCGGATTAAGTAGAGCGGTGGAAGCGTTTATCACAATGAGCGTTTCAATCAGCTCCCTCCCAACCAAATCAATTCCACACAATATTAATCTCTCTTCCATCTAAATACCTTACTTTTCTTTTCACATGTAGAAAAGCGCTACGGATTTTCTCTGAAAGTACAAGGGACGAAATTAGTTGTTCAACATCATACCGACAATTTCAAGTATGACCTTACGTTCGCAATCCTGGCACGTATGACGTCGTGACGTCATTCTGTGTAAACAAATTCCTACCAATGACTGCAGCCTAAAGTAGGCCTAATTATCATAAAAGTACCAGGGCATTTTCTCAAAATCTTCCATACCCTCTATTTCAATCACTCAGCTGACTCTAAACGAGTCGGCAAAATTTGAAGTGTAGTGTTGATTCTTCACATGCAGAACAATTCCATGAGACATGGCTCACAATTTCTTTGAAATCAAAATAAAGTTTTTGTAAATACAACATGGATCGATCAAAAGATTGTGAATCCATAATGACAACTGCAAAGTTGAAGTTGTAATAAATAGTTTGAAAATGTGGGTAGATTTCGAATTATGGGCCATCTACAAGAACGAAACCGAACAGCAATTGATTGGAAGGGAATTTTGGTTCGTGAGTACCAATTAAATCACATCTATTTACGACATGTCACGCCGAGGCCCTGGAATTCTACACCATAAATCACACAACTCGCTGAAACAGCCTCCCTCTCCCTACCATGCATTATGTATCACAGTAACATGTAATCACGGCAGCAGTTTTTTTTTGGACAAAACACCCATCGACTGTGTGCAGCTTTTCCCACCTCCCAGGGCAAGTGCTCTCATAAAGTGATGCTCCGACATTCGTTTTTCACATGATGATTGAACAGCATCATCATGTCATAGTGGTCCGGTTTAGCCCGTTCATACTACATTACACTTAGTATTCGCGTGTTATTACCGCCCGCATCCCAGGGATGAGTGAAGGTAATAGTTTCAGTTTGTTTGTCAGTTCACAGGGGGGGGGTACGCAGTCCCACAGCCAGGGGGCAGTCAGGGGAATGTCCCAGGGGGGTACTCAGGCTCACAGCCAGCGGGGGAGGGTACTCAGCCAGGAGGGCTACTCAGCCCGGGTACCCCCTGGGATAGGACAACACAGTGACCTCTTGCTATGCAGTGGGCGGTATGCCTCTTGCGTTCACGCAGGATGACTTTCTTGTTATACTGAATGACTGTCTCTTCCATATCGCTTACAATTGTCCATTTTTAGAAAAATACAAACATCAGGAAAAAACTGTGTCTAAATAAATTACCATGTTCATACCAAAGCACATATAATGCTCCTCAAGCCAGATCAGCATATCCATTGGGGGTATTTTTAACATATCACACTCATTTTTGGACAATGTTTCTGGATTTCTAAAATGTGACATTTGGTCAATAAACCGTAAGAAACGACACAAACGGTCGCTAAGGACACTTGAACACTAAACTTGTACACCCCATAAACATAGCTAAGTGAGGCTCTTTTCAGTCTTAAGGCCTGTTCACACCGAGCGTCACAACGCAACGTTGACGGGCGGCACCTTTGATCTTTCTGACGGGCACTGTGACGGGCAGAATGGGTTGCATATTCATTTGCCCATCAACGTAGCGTTTTTTACATTGACGGTAACGTTGACGCTCGGTGTGACCAGGCCTTTAATGACACTATCGGTTTGGTGTGGAAGATCATGGAGCGACCCTTGTAGAGACTGTGCTCATCACGTCATATTGCGCCATCAACGTGTCAAATATATCAGTCTAGTCGAAACTGAGGCAGACAATTTCTGTCAGAGTCTAGAACTGTCAGCATTCCCTTGTAAAATTAAAATACAGCCCGAAATCACTTAGACTTTTTGTGTCATGGAACCTAGACGATATTGCCACATGTGTAAAACTGTCGATCTCCTCATGTGAACTTAAAATACAGCTGAAATTCATGTAGACAATTTGTATCATGGGACCTAAAATCTTCCAGCAACTGGTAGCTTTAATAAAAATATTAATATGCTGTAGTGAAATTGCAATACAGCCTCCAAAGTCATGTAGACAATTTGTATTACGGGGCCTAAAATCTTCCCTCAACTGACAGTTGTAATAAAACTCTTCCAGATTAGGCCCATTGTATGCGCGGGTTCTGATAAGTGCTGCCAATAAAGTCTCCATGGATCTTCCGAACCGAATTTATCAGTGACAAGGGAAGATTACACGACGCGATTTGTGAGGTTTCCAATGCAAAGCGGACACAGGAAGAAATCCAGCCTTAACCGCATGACTTCGACTCTGTGGATTATTGCCTTTTGCAATGAAAAGTAGAAGACCTTTTCGAAGGGAGAATGAGCATGTACATTTTGCCTCATGACTACACGAAGAATCTTTTCAGCACTTTCCTTCAACATTTCTACGAACAATCTCAATATTGTGATGCAATGTTTCATAATTGTTAATCATAAACTAAACTAATGGCTACAACATATTGGACAAGTATATTGAAACAATTGTAACTCATAAAAAACTAAATTTGGAGATTATACATTTTTTTTAGTGTTTTATTACAGAACGTGTCATGGGTTGTGCTTCCTTCCGTCATCTGACAGAACAGGAAAGCATGTCTGGCAGGTGATGGAAGAGTTTTCCAAATAATTATGATATTCTTTGTCGCATCAGGACCTTAAGCTTGAATACGTCAATAAATTCAATCAATTCAAAATTACATGATCAATTCCAACTCAAAATAGAACATCAAGGGGCCGCATGATATGTAATTGCTGGCTCCTTTAGAGTAAGATTAGTGATTGAGTTGGGGTGCCCGCAAGATTTGGCCTACTTATCATAAAAGTGCCAAGGTATATTCCCCTACTTTAAGCTGCAGTCATTAGTAGGAATTTGAACAGAATGCTGTTGTGGTGTCATTTTATGTGCCAGCATCACAACATTTAAGAGAATGATGCAATGCCATGATTGCTGGCTCATTTGGAGTCAGCTTAGTGATTGAAGAAGGGAGCCAATAGTTTGTTGTTTTTTTTCCGGAATACGCCTTGGAACTTTAAGTAGGCCTAATTTAAGCGGTAGTCATTGGTGAGAATTTGTTTACACAGAATGCCATCATGATGTCATAATGTCGTAATGACGTTACGTCATAACAGCGGGCCAGCCTGTTGTGATTTTTCGCAACGTGGTATTTATTATTTATTCCACATTTATTCTACATTTCTGTTCAAAGATCAACAGGATAATAAACCCGAAATAGACACAGTATTCACGCAGAATTAACCTAACGTTTAAACCGTCTACTTTAATCAGAAAAAATAACGTGTGTTACCGTAATTCAAAAGAACACGCCGAATATCAAAAGGAAGACATCAAAGCCACAGGTAAACAACCACGTCTATCTAATTACATATAGTGATCCCAAAATACATCATCAAATATTTGCGCCTACAAATAATTGATTTCATGTGCGTTTCTCCATGTACCTCAAACACGACACAATGTATATCCAGAAGGCGTGCTTTATGGATTTCATTTGCCCAGTCGATATTCGGTTCGATATCTATGACGAAACCATTGATCTCTGCTATTATGTCATTTTACATACAGATGGACTTTTTTACTACGGAAAAGTGCTGTATATCTTTTTTCAATGTCAAGTGATTGGGCACCTTTCCAGGATAGTTTCATGTAGTTGAGCGTGTATTTGCACATGCGATTGGTTGAATTACTAAGAATTGTGATTCTTTTTGTATTGACGAATAGAAACAGTTTAGAAATGTGATCTGTACCTATTTTTGGTGGCTCGTTAGAGTCACCTTAGTGGTCGAGTCGATAGCCCCTTAACATCTTGGGACAGAGCCTTTGGTAGTTTAATATTAAGCAGGACTACTTTAACCTGCTTTCATTGGTTGGAATTTGTTTACACAGAATGCTGTCATGACGTCATTTTGCACGTGCGTCCAATTAGGTCAAGGACGCAGCGTCATTTTTGTGATTGTAATTCCTATTGAATCCACTCCACGACAAGTAACCATAGTCGTTCATGCAATCGCCTTAGTTCAACCACTCCCATGTGTAAATGGACCCTCAGCCGAATTCCCTAAGGCACACTAAACGAGAAAGCCTTTCAGTCGAAGGGCACCCGCCCGCATGTCAACATTTATATTGACTACATATATGATGGGCGAAAGGGGGAGGTCACCCGAACTTCGATTTCTACTTATTGTAAATATCTTTTTCTCTTGCTTCTTGGCGATATACCTCGAAGAATTATGATCTCCATTTGACAGTTTTCTTCCCAAATATGCACACGTATCACCATGAGCCCCGATTCCAGAACAACTTAAAAGTTAGCTGCAAAATAAATGTGGAAGCAACCAATGATTGCACGTACTTTTTCTGTAAGGTGATATAGTGCAACTTGCCATTCGCGACACGGTTTTTGTGGACAACCATCCCTAACATTGAAAAATAAAATCCAATCTATAGACATCATTTATCATTTTCGCACACAGCTTTTAAGAACTCCATTAGCATCAATACACTATACAACTATCATGTTAAAGTCTGTTTCATGTGCCAGAGAACTGGCTTACAATAGTATGGAATAGGTTTTAGCATGAAATTATACATAGTTATCCCGATGTTTGTAGATTTCTTGAAGGACACTCGAATAACAGGTGTGTGAATGATCCACATGTGACAAGCTTCAATATAATAGAGTTTTTCACAATCTCTCTGCAATACAAGAATGCCAACATTGCCAACTTTGTTTTAGCTCTGCTATTAAAAATCAGCAAGTCCAATGTGGCATTTATCCCGAAAATTTAATCCTCATGGGCCCTTTGATTTCTAATTTAACATTTACTAACATTAGTTGATGCAAATAAAGAAGAAAACTGCAAATATATGGCAACACAAAGTTGGCAATAATGCCAACATAGCCAACTTTGTGTGCTTGTGAAAAACTCGAATGCTATGTAACTAACTCGTAGGTGGTAGGCGATTCCATCTGCAACGACACAGTCAATGTTCCGACAAAATTCTTACTATGGATACAATTTATGGCATACGAAAGAGTAAGTGAATCAAATAACACAGCGAGATGTAAAAAAAAAGCTGCTTAAGTAATGCAGTGGTAGAGTCCAATGATCATGTTTTATGTGGCATTGATTTTAGCCCCGAGCTACGAGGAAGGGAATGAAGTGACATTACACCACCAGAACCATGCAATCAGTTCAATTGACATTTTTGTTGGATGTTCAAGGGAACAGAAATTGAAGGACACACAGACATTTTGTCGAAGTTAGAATATTGTAAAATGTCCCTTTGGATATTCTGGCAACTAAACTGTGTCACATAACAGTAATGGGAGAAATATTACGATTAGAGTTGTACTTTCTTTGTTAAGTCTAATACTTTTAAAATGCGCCCCCCTGAAAGGGAATTCTCAATTAATACTACACTACATAAACACCTACGAGTTTAATATCTCATATCATAAGGTATGGAATGGCATACGTCAATTTCCATAAAATATTTAGTATGAACGATCTCAAGAAGTAACATTTAAGTTTTAAGTTTCGGGAGGAAATGAATTGGATAGAAAAGCATCATTTTACAGTGTGACATGTTGCTCAGAAGGTCAATGTACTGTCCACTTAGTCACCTACATACATTCAAATTTCACCAACAGCTGTAATATTAATGTTTGATAAATGTTTAATTTCCAGGGTACAGAATATGTGCAGAAGTGCAAATTACTTGATATTTTGAAGGTAAAGATGAAGTGGCTCCAAAATCCACAAATATATAATCAACAGATATAAGGAGTCTCCAACAAGGACTCCAGAATCATGTACAACACAAGAAAGTCCTCCTGCGTGAACGCAAGAGGCATGCCGCCCGCCGTGTAGCTAGTGCTCGCCATGCTGTCCTATCCTGGGGGGGTACCCCAACCTGACCTGGCCAGAGGGGGGGTACCCCATACCTGACCTGGGGGTGGGGTACCCATCCCTGGCTGTGGTATCCCCCTGTGGACTGACAAACAAACTGAAACGTTTACCTTCCCCCATCCTTCGGATGCGAACGGTAATGAACCCAGCACGGACTTTCATGCAGTTAGAATGCACTACTGTAGAATTAAGAAGCTAATAAAATAGATGTAAATACAGGATTACAGGCTCGTTTAGAGTCAGCTGTAGCGATTGAGTTGGAGGAATATTTGAGGAATATGCCTTGGCACTTAAGCAGGTCTACTTTAAGCTGCAGTCATTGATGGGAATTTGGACTCCAAATGTGACCCTTTTTAGGTGAGAATATCAATGATTTGGCCTTCTTATTAATTTTAATGCAAGGAGAGAGGTCTTTGGCTGCTTCAGACCAAATACTTTGGTCTGAGACAACTAAACAACCATAGGCGGGTTAGAATATACGTTTATCTGCCTTTCACCTTTATCTGATGCATCACCTGTTCTCGTACTCTTGAAGTACAAGAAGACGAAGACCAAGATGAATGTCTCTACACAACCGTCTCATAAATTCTACTCAATCGAGTTTTTCCATAATTGTCATTGAATTCAATGAATTTAAAATTTGGTGATGTCACTAAAAGAAGGTCACTTACATTTAGTGACTGTCACTATGTAAAGAAGATAGCATTTATTATTGCTTATTATCTATGTTTTCTATTTTTTGGCACATTATTAAATACAGTCTGTCATTTACAAATATCATGTCATAATTTCAGTTCATTTATGGGGAGCACCTTCCATTTTATTTTATGGTGACCTGCTTACTAATAGACACATCATTATGAATCCAATTCAATGATAAAAATTACGGAAAAACTCGAATGATAAAATAATTCCCTCGGGATAAAATCTCGTCTATTCGTGGGTGTAAAACCTGTATATTTTACATTTAATACACGTAAAAAGATATTCCACTCCCATGTTCTGTTCCCAACGAATCCTATTTTGCTCGAGGTACTTATATTAACTACATAGAAACATTATTTCCTGCGGAGGAGTATTAATTCTACACATTTAAGGACACACCAAAGAACTTCACGAAGAATTGATAATTCCCTGGTAGTAAATACGGGATATTATCCTTATTGATTTGAATATAACGTAAGGGTCCGTCTACACTAAGCGTCAGTGTAAAACTTTTTGGGGGACATAAGTCCCTTTCGTGGGGCCACTGATACCCCTGTTTTGGACTTCTGGTGACGTCTGCCCTGGGT
>JBCAUG010030909.1:0-10267 GCA_038406175.1 Haplosyllis leylae
ATGATCTTTTCTCATAGACGACCATTGTAAACTGATATCAGAATTCTTTGAAACTGTCGCAAATGTCAGATTTTTTTGAAGTTCCTTCAGGGTACATTGGGGTGATTTGGAACCTGGAGACATTTCTGAAAGTCACACCCAGTAATTTAATAATAAAGAATGAAGTATTACAATTCAACGGTGACAACCACATCGATGATTGGTACTAATTGCTAGCAGGTATGCATGCACGAGGCAACCTGAATGAAGAGGGATTATTGTGACGATGCCACCATAAGTTTACTTTTTAGGGGGGGGCGATGACGTCTTAATAACGTATTATTTCACATTTAGTACTGACATAATATTAGTTTAAATAAATATAGTTTATCAAATTGACAAGAAGTAGATTGAGTTTTAAATTGGTCTAAATTATCTTCAACGAAAAATGGAACAATACCCCCAATTGACCTTTCTTTTAAAATTAATGTCACGAAGCAGCAATGGACAATCCAAGAGTTGTATTCATTCAGATAAAAATCTTTAACAGCAATTGTCAAGAGCATATTTCCATCACGCAGTGCTTTATGGAATTCTGCTGTTGCTTTGTATGTCAAATATTGTCTCAGCATTGACATTCAGCTAAAGTGTCCAGATTGTATTTGCTAAGAACGAATGTTGGCAAGATTTCGATTAAGACACCAGATCAGTCAATCTGTTACAAGCGTTGTTGACTCTCATGTGTAAAATTCCACTTGACGTCAATTCTAAAGAGTTGAAACATCATAAATGTTATCACCGTGAATTCCCGGAAGCCATGGTACCAAATTCAGAATTTAATTTCAGAATTCACAAAAGTATTTTGAGTGAGAATACAGGTGGTGTGGCCCAAGATAAAGAACACAGCGACTAAGCCCAAAATCTGACTACCATGCTTCAGTTGCGTACTTTCCAGAATTTGACTTTATCAACTAAGACCGAAATGGGTCCATGTCCTGATTAGCCTTGAACCTTTATCACCAGTTTAAGGTTTTCCCTTCATGGACTATTTGACCTAGCCCATTATCTTCTCATAAAATGCTGTCTCCTGACGGCATACAATTGGCTACCAATTTGTTATCAGCAAAGCAAACGTCAAAATGTTTAAATAATTGCCCTATATTCCGTGAATTAAGATAAAATGTAGGTGCTCTCCTGGGAAATCAGCCACCATGCACAATTTCCCCAGTGTTGGACACTTTTGGTGGTTTTTACTTTTTATTCACCAAGGAGAATTTTCTCTCTCCATTATGCACATTGCTCTCTACTTTAGAACGCCTCCGCTCAGCTTACAAAAGGTTTACAAAAGAGTAGCATGTCAGCAAAACAGAAGCATTCAACTTCATACAAAAATGATTTTATACTGCGGCAAATTTCAATGTGCTTTATTACCATCATTTATGCTGTTACACGCAATACTTGTGAACCTTGTTAGTTCCTTTTCTTATTGATACTGAAATGACATGTCACGGTACTCAATGAATATTGAACCAATAAAGGAAGCTAGAAAAAGTTTATTGTAATGCATGTTATTATTGTCCTTTTATATATTTTTTCAAGCAGACATATCGAGTGCATGCAACGTTTTCGTTCCCAGATTACTCTGATTATGAAAGTAGTTCTATCTATTTGATGATCCCTTGGTTCTAATTTTTACAATTCTTTTCCTGATTAATACCCACGGCCATATCTGGATTCTGACAAGGCAAGTTGTCCAATGTTGATCATAGATCTCAGAATCATTTTCAATCTATCATCGTCAGAAAATCACACAAATGGTGTTGAAAAATACGTACAAATGGAATATACTTGAAGTGATGGCATATATTAAAAGTTTTGTGGAGACCCATCTGTATATTTCTCACAGAAACTAAAGACTTCCTTTCAAAGTGGATTGTTTTATTGTTCTACTCACTTACCTGGACAATAGATAATTCAGATCAGATGTCTTCAAAATGATTTATTGTTGTCTTCGCATGCAAAATTATTATCTTCAACTTTACGATAAATAGCTTTAAACGAGGTTTTCGTTTTCTACGCAAATCAGGCATTTCTGTATAAAATTGACATTGAGCATTTTGAAAACTGTCTCCAGTGGGAATTAAGCTCACAACACCAACTATCAATAGCTTACAAGTCAGATACCTATTCACCTCTGCCATCCAGACATGTGTTGAATAGAAGATCCTTAAATAGAACTTTGTTTCATGCTCCACTTTTTGGACTTGGATTATTTCTAGGTTCAATAGAGTATGACTTCATAAGGGTCTCCCAATCTGAGACTGGCAAGGAATAATGACAGCTTGGCAGAGTTGGGTCAGCATTAGACGTCTAATAGATCTATGGTGATGGCTGGTGTTGTGAGCTCAATTCCCTCTCTGGGGTTAAAGCCCCTCGACGTACAGAAATGCCACATTTGTGTTCAAAACGAAAACCTCGAAAGTGTCTTGAAGACATTTAGTCCACATCACAATCGCACAATATAAATATTTGAACAAGTACTAAATATTTACTAAACCTTTGGTTATTCAAAATTTAATATTGAAAAGTTACCTTGAAAAGTTCTCTGAAAACGGACGCAGCCTAAAATTTCTGTTTTGCTTCTTTTCTTCACAAAGAAGTCAAGAATAGAATGAGATTCTGTCAATACAGAAAACGTCGATTTGGTTTAAGATTAATCTCGAAATACATTACCTTTTATTGTTCTCATCCGCCTTACATCATGCAACCGGGCCACATTCGTTTGTTATTTCTTTTTGTCTATGTGAAACACGAGGTCTTGTCGTTTCTGTTTACATAATATCATTGATTTTGTTTCTTTTGAGCATTTTCATGACCAGTCCAAACAATTATGAAAGTTGCACGCAATGGTTTTATGTTACTGTACCGATGTCAAAATGTTGTTTCTTTATTCCCTTTTGATGAACAAATTTAGACTGCAGAATGAAGAATGAAGGATGATCGGCGGACACAGCATTACTAGAAATTAACGTGAAATATGGCGTCGCAATTGACCAATGGGCATTGTTATGCCAGGCATTGTTGGGGTGTCTATGAATGAAATAGCATTGCAATTAGTGTGTATTTATGTGATTGGATACCCGACTTCGCGTCCATTTCTAGTAATGAAATAGAAAGTTCAACCAAGACTCGAAATATTTAGCAAAGAAATAAGTTACAAGTTGCAAGGGCAGCAGGGCCATTCTTATTTGCTGTATATTAATACAAACTGGTGGCCAAACCACAACCACAGGACATACGCGCATATTCTGCAGGATTATAATGGATACAAAGTAAGCCACAGACACATAAACCATTCCTAATATGATACTGCTGTCAGATAGAAGACATTTCTTACTAAAGAACACCTGAGGTTTCCTTCTACGAGGAAATGGTCATTATTCTGTGGGCTATCCGGCAAAAAACCATCGGACTTTGGAAACGATATCAAAATGTTCATTTTCGGAGTACTGTAAATGAATGTCCGGATTTTGAAGTAAAAATTCTACACTGCTCAATTTCAATTTATATATTGTCATCTTCATTCAAAAATGGTCTTTGTTCTTTATTTAAATTATTTCATTTATTAGCAGTTCTAAATTACAAACACGGAAAACCAGGTTAATGGCAGGCCAACAGTTTCTAGGTTTAAAGAAAACTAATAGGAACAAAGAGCACAATCCAGTGCACCCTATCTCGTCAAAGTATGATCGACAGACGCACAAGTAGTAAGAGCACTCACGACTGCAGAATCCAATAGTAAAGTGGTAAGTGGTAACATTATCTTCCATTGTTTTCATTGATTCATCTTTCGAAGTGCAGGTAGACTGTACGTATTTATTGTATGTTATTCCTATTTGATATTCCCAAATGCACTGAAAGTATTCCAAGTGTGTACTTTTTGAAGTCTGAATTGAATCAATCGAGATGTACATATCTGGTTAATTAGTCTTTTAATCTGGAAAAGGTAGGTTTAGTTCGATGAAGAAAAGAGAAAAATGAAACACTATATCATTGTATTGTGTTACAACAGTAAAATGAAAACTGTGTGCATTGCGTAAAATAACACTTCGTGTGGAAACACTCTCTTGTCATTTGTAAAATCATTCATATGTAACCAGCTGGAAAGGTTATTGAACTTCCGTTATGCGCACCAGTTTTGGGTAGAAATGCCTGAATCTAAGGTGTTATTACTTTTTCTACTGGGCAGACTAGTCTCCGAGATAGACAATGTCATCCACTTTGCACGCCTGGTAAAATAGACAATTGTTGACTGCTGTCTTTCTGGAGAGTTTATTATGGAGCTCAAATTCCAGTAGGATTACACAAACACAAATAAGCTTCACTCATACGTTCAAATTCCAGAAGGACTTTCAACAAAATTCAAATCGACATCGGCATTAAATAAAATACTACATGCAATGGCATTCCCCAAGAGTAGATGGACAATATGTTGCTATTGACGATCAGAATTGTGTCCATTTTGGAACACATGACCTCCATGGACCAGTCCTGATCTCAAATCAATATTACAGAAATCTGGTAACTGTACAAGTGTAACCTGATTACTGCTATCTTGAGCATCATAGGAAGAAGGTTTCAATTTTATCTTCCCTCGTTATTTGATATTGTGATAAACCCTGAAAGCCATAAACACAGTTACTCAATAGTTATCCAGATTTAGGTGTATTATGACACAAATAATAAATAACAAATAAAATTTGCTTTTTTGAATCACTAAAATACACGCATCATCAAATATGCCTTAAGAGGGGGGTTAGGGTAGCACCAGCTTCTTGTATTCACATCCTCAGGATGTTCATTGCATTCTAGAAAAAAACATTGAAGCAATCTATAACTTTCAAATCTGATATTCTCTGAACAAACAGCCCCTTCTCCATTGTTTTTTCCACTACAAAAGCAAATTACAAGATAATGGGGATGAAAATGGCCACGACTTGCCCAATACCTTGATCACTATGCAATATGCAGAACCCTCATGGAAATAAATAAATACTACTTCAGTAAGAAATAGTTCGCAGCCAGCATAATAGTACAAGTTCGGCCAAAGAAATATTAGAACATTATTCGTTCACTCATTTCCATGTTGTCGTTCACACCAAAATCACTATAAATCTACTACAAAAAGTTTTCTGTAGTTTTCCAAGCCACTATTACACAGCGAAGGCCAGGTTATCCTTTATCATCTGAAAGGATGCGTTTACACCGAGCATCAGCAAAAATCTCTTTTGATCTTTGCCCCTACTAGATTTCAATTGTTCATTGATATTCCTGAAACTGATATTGTTTTAGTTCAGCGTAAAATGAAACTAAAAATCTTCAAGGCACTCACCCAAAAACAAGATCAGAACCATGAATCCATGCAATAGGTTTGATCTTGTAGTGAACAATCATCCTGACACAGGGTTTCCACATTTGAGTTGGCTCAAAATTTCCTGACATTTCCCTGACAATTAGCTGAAATAACAGTATTTCTCCCTGACAATTTTATTTATTTTGCAAAGTCAAAAACAAAGGTACTTGTTGTTGTGAATAATCCTACGATATAAATTTTGTGTACTTCAAAGGTAACAATTTAACTGCAAAAGGATTTGGTAAATCTGATAGTTTACAAAAGCCTGGACGCTATTACAAATGGGATTTGAAGCAAGACTAGAAAATATAACAAATCTCCATCTCCAAGTTTTTATGCTTATCTAAGGATTTTGATAGAGCTACTGAGAAACAGCCATGATTGGCTGAAACCTGGAGAAAATTTGTTTTTCCCTGACACGTGGCAACTCTGTTAAATTAGCTTTCTATTCAAACGAAGTAAAACGCATTATTACCGCCCGCATTTCGAAGGAATGGGGAAGGTAATGTTTTTACAGGTGTCTGTCCATTCACAGGGCGGGGGTACCCAAGTCCCCCCCTCCCCCAAAATTTTTTTTCAAATTTTTTTTTCAATTTGTTTTTATCAATTTTTTTTCCAATCTTTTTTTTCAATTCTTTTTGGTTTTTGATTTTTTTTCAACTTTTTTTTTATTAAAATTTTTTTTGGGGACATAAGTCCCCTGGGAGAGGTTTGCTATGTGTGCCGGCGGTATGCCTCTTGTGTTCACGCAGGAGAACTTTCTTGTTACCAAATATGATTTGATTTCTTTTGTCGCTGGAGTATTTACAAGAAATGTATTCATTGATCACTTGCTTCATTGCTGGAACCTTAGTTCTTCAAAATTCTTCTCCTTACACTAACGACAGAATTATGGAGATTCTCTACCTCATCACTTGTCAGTTTGGTGATTTTGTTTCAATGAGCATCCAAGAGACAAGTACTTGTTTTTGACGTTCAAGTTTCAATTATCAATTAAGTTGTCTCAGTTTAATTGTTACAGGGTATTATGAGCCCCATCCGTCAATTAAAGAAAAAGTTGCCGGGATTAGTGATCAAAATGTTTTCAGTTTCTCTTCTGCATTTCAAAGACACATTCAAACCAACGCACTAGCTCACAGGTCTTAGAATGAATTGAGGATTAAAACCCTTAACTTGTGATCGTTCACTTTCCATAGTTTTCTGAATGGCTCACCATTATCAAAGTAGTCTTATCATTCCTACAAACGCAACTTTGAATGGAGTCACTGACAAGGAAGGACAGGGTATTCCGCTGTAATCTTTGTCCGAGTGGGTACCAACCAGGGAGTGGGAGCTGATTCATCAGTATGAGAGAACAGTTTACTAACGGTGATTCAGACCTTTCTTGATGGATAGGCCTAACCTTTGGGGTTGTTTTTGCACACTGGAGGAAATTAGCAATATTGCATCAATTACCTTTACGGGATAACACATACAGTCCAGAAACAATGTTGCCTGCAATGAGATTTGATTTGGGAACATCTGGGTTTTCAGTCTATTACTGTCATTTCCTGTAAATCTGAGACTTAAGAGTCCTTGTATACTCAAGCTAAAAGTCAAGTACTAGGTTAGCTCAGTAAGCAGAGCGTCAGAATGAAACCCACAAGTCCCTAGATCTCATTTTTCGTCATCGTGTAGGAACGCATCGGATGCGAATACTACCTATTTGTATGTTTTGTGCAAAAATCGAGTGGTTAACAGAAGATAAAATCAATCTTCCCAGTTCAATGTAGCTGGACGACAGAGAAAGAAATCTGACAACTGTTATTTTAGGAAACACAGCCAGGTAAGCTTAGAATGTTCCATCTGAAGGATTGTTAGGTAAGTGGTTCTATTAAGCGTGGTTTCAGGTTGTTCCTGCCTAAAGGTCTAGTTTGCTATTCTCATTTCTCTTTGGCTTCAACTGTTTTATACTAGATCTACCCTGGAATGCAAAACGTCATCATTGGTGGAACCATTACAGACTGACAGATGTTTTGGGGTTTTACCTTGTGGACTAATGGTCCACTGCTCAGTACTTTGCTTCACCCTCACAGGTATGGCCAGTAACATGTAAGTTTATTTGTCACTTTAACGAGAGAGAGAGTAGGAAAACTTAACTACAAAGCATTTCACAAGATTATTTTAACAAGGTACTGTTAAAATTGTTCTTTTTTCATCCTGTAGGAACGCATCGGATGTTAAAATTGTGAATTGTTCTTCGTTGCTTAAAGATAAAATACAATTCAAATATATTGGCAGAACTAATATAAAGTCAGTAAAGAAACTCATGAACATTTTCTGACGTCAAAATAAGTTGATTTCTCAAACATAAACATAAAGGACAGTGTTGCCTCTTATTCTGCACTGTCTACGATTGAGTATATTTATAGGCTTATGGTGATCATTCAGACCTTTTACATGCAAGGGGATAATTCATATTGAAACAGATTTGCAAATGCAATGTGCCTTTCCGAGCAAAAGGTCCATTTATTAGTACTCTAAATCTGTCTGTTCCCTTGAGATTTAGGATGACGACTTTGCAGCCTTCTCAGAACGTAGCGGTTCTTTTAATGTTGACATCATATATTGCCATCTTCATTCTTTATATTCTCGTTCATTTCAGGGACATATATTTGAGATTTTTACTCATATTTATTGCGAAATAGAGAAATAACGAGTATCGGTGTATTATCACTTTAGAAAGTCGTGAGTCAATGTAGTGAACGAATGGTCTTTTTTTTAATTAAGTGACAGCACAGAAATAGAAGTTATTTGTGTAAAAAACCTCTCACAATGGAACTATTGTTGAAACTGAACGATTCTTTGTTTGATGAACACTTCTCAGAGGCTCAGAAACATGCCAGAAAGCATTGCTAGATAATTGGTGCTCAAAACAACATAGTCAACATCTCAAATGGAGCAAACTTCAGAATGATGTAACACTTAGATTCAAGTATTTTTTGGAGAATTTACTACCATTATACACTTTTGTTAATGTCTTAAAGGAGTTAACAATTGAATTAATGTAATGGTTATGGCTCCCTTGTCTGTGTACTCGGTTTCAGAACCCTTAGGTTTGACTCTGGGGAGTCAATGCGCACTAGAAACAGTCAAGAGGGATTTACCTTTTGAAGATCTTTTATTTGTACAAAACAGCTAAAACAAAATAGTAGACAGAATTGGTATAAGTATTTTACAAACCAAATGTTTCTCTTTTAAATTTGGAATAACAGAGGATATATGTATTTTTTACTTTACGAGGAAAAAATAGCTCTGTGACAGGCTGAGGTGGTTTAAGTTAAAAGATGTCAAAATGTCGAAAAGATGTCAAGTTGTCAAAAAGATGTCAAATTGTCAAAAAGAGGTCAAATTGTGAAAAAGATGTCAAATTGTCAAAAGGTCAAACAGCTTTACTATGCAGGAAGTAATTGAGATAATGAGGTTAACAGATATTGATGTCAATATTTATGTGACATATGAAGATCACCAAAAACCCTCAAAATGTCAATAATAATAATAATTGACCAATTTTAATGACCTTCATGTGTGATGTCAAATTTGATGTTAATATGGGTGAACCTCATGTCAATTTAATGTACCCCATCACACCTGTTACCATGTAGATCTATGCATTATTATGCCTGTGTGACCATTGTCCATATGCCCCATTAGTTACTTGATGCTAGAAGCCATGAACCCAAAAACCAAAAAAAAAATCCACAATTTCTCAATTTATAAGAAAACTGTAATTCAGAAAAAATCTCAAAATGTGTCTTTTGGCAGGTTATTGACATTGCACCCCTATCATTCACCTTTCATGCCGAAAACAGACAATTAGCAAAAAGTGCTGAGTCATCTAGATCTACCAAAATTTAATTTTCCAAAAATATATAAAATTACAAAACCACTTTTATCTGATGTAAAATTTACTGCTGATTCCAAATATGTATTTTTCAAATTTTGATATCTTGTCTCATTTTGGAGATACGATCATTTGAAGTTTACTTCACATTTTGCTTATTTCTGCAATTCTTGTCTGATTTTGATGTAACACCACTCAAATCAAAACTTATGATCTCCTCTTTAAGAATATGGAGCTATCTTGCCACTAAGGAGCCTGTAAGGTGCCTTATAGGCCCCCTGTGGCCAAATTTCATATTCTTGTAGAGGAGGTCATAAACTTTGATTTGAGTGGTCTTACATCAAAATTGAACAAGAATTGCCTTCAGAAATGTGCAAAGAGTGATAAAACTAAAAACAGTAAACAAATCTCCATTGGAGATAGAGTCCACCTTAGTGGAGGTTGTAGTAGGTACAAAGGATTCTTTCCCCTCTTCTGAGCTGAGCTCAGACAAACTTTGTGACTCATTAAAAGAGTCAAGAGCTCATGATAAACATGATAATTTTGAAAAATTCACCAAATCACTAAATATCACTCAATTTAGGGTCTAGGGATTCTTTTTCATCTCGGACATGAGACCACTAAAAAAAAAATCACTACTCTAATTTACATATTATTACACATCTATGCCAATTTATGGCTTAAAATTCCAAAATTTGGGGGGGTCAAAAAAAGTTTGAACTTTTTGACATCTGAAAAATTCTCAAAAATCAGTACTTATCTACCCAGCAAATGCCCAATCAGTAACATATTCAAAAATCTAAACCAAGTATCTAGAAAACCCTGGATACACCTATGAGCTGATTCTTGATCAAATCAGTGAATCTCGAGTACCCTCTAAGCTATTGCAAATGTATTGAAAAATGCAAACTTTTTATTTGATGCCCACAGGGGGGGGGGGGGGGGGGGGGGGGGGGGGGGGGGGGGGGGGGGGGGGGGGGGGGGGGGGGGGG
>JBCAUG010030920.1:0-10266 GCA_038406175.1 Haplosyllis leylae
ACATGTAGACATAAGCTTAAGATTTGGCTAACAGATGCCTCAGTTGATTCTCTGAAAATGATGAGATGAAGAGATGATGAGATGAAGAGATGAAAAAAAAATTTTCAGTCTGAACATACGTCAAGCCAAATCTGATGTTTTGGGGGGGGGGGTCCACAAGCATTCAAGCAAGCAAGCATTCAAACAACCATACAGACACCGTAGTGACCAGATAAGTCGCTCCGCTTGGAGAGGCGGCGCGACTGAAAACGAGCTTCTGTACCTGCCAAACATCGTGCTCACAAATATTTTAGGAGTCAAGAATATTATTTCTATGTTATTTTTGTGAAATGAAATATTTTATCAACCTGGAACAAAACCTCAAATGTCAGTTTTCTTGTAAATCGAAATCAAAACCTATTTTAACAAAAAGTTCTAAAATGGCACCACTCACTATTCACATGAAGAAGGATAAGTTCAAATGCGAAACAAATTACCAATGACTTTCTTAACAAGATACATTCTATGAAAGCAAAAGTTTAATTCATTCGGTCACATTAGATTTGATTTACAAATCATAAAAACCTTTTGATTTTGTAAACTTTCAGTGTTGGCTGCGATTGGTAAACGTTCAGTGTTGGCTGTGATTGGTGGTACATCACTGTACTCAGAGTACTTAATTAGAACAGGGAACTCCTCGCCCTGAGTGCAGATTGAGCAGGAAACATTTCCGCCATTTCTATTATCTATCATCATCTGTTTCAACTTACATGGTACTGTGACACAAACACATACCGTTCGAACGCACGCAAATCTTTCATGACCATTTTTGTCTAACGATATACTTGTAAGGAATGTCTACATCGCTACAAGTAACGATCAAATGACTTATTTAGTTACCGACGACGTAGCAGAACGAGGGACGGTAATGTTTTCAGTTATGCCTCTGTTTTGTCATCTGATACACTGGCGCAGGGACCCTCTCCCCCTCCTTCCAGGAAGAGCCAACCAGCAAGTTTGATGTCAGGAAGCGCTCCCTCGCCCCCCATACGAAGGACCTACCATTAACAACTGGCCAGGAAGGAGTTTCCCTCCCCCGACCCCAGATCACTCCAAGCAGGAGGAAGAACAGGGACGGAGGGTCACGGTTCATACGACTCCTACTGGAAGGCTCTCTTGTTGCAAGATAATTTCAATTACAATCATAGACTAAACTAAAGTTATTGAAATTTTTCTCCAAATAAAAATATCAGAATCCTTTACTTTTCACAAATTTTTTGCATAAATATTTTGGATAATATCCTCTCCCCCCCCAAACTTTAAACATTACTGTGCATGCATTGCCCAATAACTTTCAAAAGCTAACAAAATATCCCGAAAGTATTTCAAAGACATAAAAGTAATATAAATTATACTTTTAAAATGATAGTAATTCACACCTTTAATGTTTACGTTAATCATGTCAATGCTGGAAACTTTTCACAAAATCTCGAAATACCCTGACTGGAAAACATCCAGATTCTGCAATACCACCGCAAACTCCTTGTTCGTACTTTGAATCAAGTTTCCTGAAATAAATTTTTAAAACAAAAAATCGTAGTGAATGGGGTAATTTCTTGTGTGGGACCAACGGGTAAGTTTCTGTTTCCACAGAGCATATCTTGCCATGTGCACCATCTGACTTCAAACCCTTATGGTCACCTTATGGAAAGACAAATACTTCTTAGCTCCGGCAGATGTCACCACGTCATTCTACCTTATTTGGAAAGAATATTTTTCTGGAATGGTTGAAGCTTCCTGTTTAACAACAGATGTCGCATTATGCCTTTCTGTTCATTTTCGAACAGCTGATCAGTTATTTCACAATCAATACTTCACATTGCCAATAACATGAATGAAAAATACTTCTTGGTGAAATCAACACGTCAACAAAATACCTTTCGCATTAATTCTTTCATTAATCAACTCGAAGTACTCCATCTCAAATGTTGAAAAAAGACGAGATGCAGATCTGCGCAAGGATTATTCACTCAGGCTACTTCAGGTCTGAATTGGGTGTCCTCAAATTACAATAATCCCCAGGATAGTTGGATGGGCTAAAAACATTCCAGATAACTATGAGGCAATCTGATTTTGTATCCAAATGGTGTAGGGATTTTTCAGGACAAGTTCTTGATGTTATTTTCAACACAAAAAGCTGCAGCAAATGTGTGACTCCAACAAAGATGTTACTGCATCGAAACCAATCGGTCATTGCTCTACTTTTAAGAACATTACGACGTAAGAATGGTGTGCCAGATGATGCTAATGCTTGAGGATTAACCTACTGTTTCACGTTGATGAGAGAATATTCTCGCAACCTTTTAAAACATTCATTACAAAGATATCAGAGAGTTAATCAAGAATTTCACACCGGTGGATCCCTCGCTTCTGTTCGCGCGCGCTGAATTCCCTTGGGTCTATTCCCAGAGGTTTTATAGAAAAATCAGCCATAAAAAGCATGTAGGTCACTCTACGAGACGTCAATATTGAATAAATTAAAGGATTTATTTTTCACTTTACTACTCTGGCCACCAAAACGAAATTTAGATCATCAAGCAATTAAGGCTTCTTAAAGTTATTTTTGCACAATGATGTCGTCTGATAAAGCTTGATATTTATCAATATTTGTTGGTTTAAAATAAATCCCACAGCAGCTGGCGTATTTTATTCACTTGATTTGGTAAAAAATAACAAAAAAAAATATCAGATGATTCCGTATTTATTCAATTGTTCAATCTGAAATGGGTGAATGAAACTGCTGGAGCAATATGAAAATTTTGCCATATTTTGTAAAGATAGTCTGTTTGAAATTGTTAATGTGTACAATTCTCCTCTTTGTGTTTTCATAATAAATTTTGGATGTCAGCGTTCAAAGCAAACCTACGAAAATGAAAAAATCACTGTTAAATGGTTTCTGAAAATATCACTCTTGGACTGTAGAGGATCCCTAAACGATGCATCAATAATAAAATTCTATGCAGTACGAGAACAGTTCTGGCAACAGAAAATGTTCCACTTAATTGTGTGTTTCTATTTGTTTTTGTTATCTTATCCTAATGTTTCCGAAAAGGTTATCTCACTGTCTCAAAATGAAGTTGTTCATCTGTTTTTGTTTTCCAATTCACTGGAACTAAAAGAAGTTTTGTTGTACTACGGTTTCCATGTTTGGATAATCAAAATATAATTAAAGGAAATTCATCCTACACTAAACCGAAAAGTAAAGCCTGAGATTTTTGTGAGTGCTTGAATAATGGGTTGGTAGGCAGATGCTAGGTTTACTTCAACAAATTTTACAATGGGACAAACCGGAGAAATTGTGACATCGATGTATTGTTGACTTGCCTTTTAGCATTCATAATGCTGTGACAACTTCATTATTGTACATGTTTCTTTTAAGCTTCAGCCTCCGGAGAAATCAGTGCACAATTCTGGGGGTGTTTCAGATACTTCTACTGCAATAGTGCTGGTTTGGCCCTGCAACAATTCTTAACTATTCAAATATACTTATGCTCTGGAAAATCGATTTACATATTCAACGGTTTCCATTAATGCTCCAGGTCTAACCCTGGCCTCGCATGTTTACTATGAATTTAACACCATGAAGCCAACTACTTTAATTTACGAATCCAAGAAAGCAATAGCCGATTTTAAAGTGGGAAACCCAGCCAATTACAACTTCCACAATGCGACAATGTCACAGGTACTAGGATATTGTAGCCCTACTCCACAGAGCAGTAGTACATCCTCTGAAATACACAAGTTTGTAACACTTTTCATGATTCTGTGTATGATTTGTCACTCCTTGTATGTGGTTCATGGTGATCATGCACTGATCATGCACCTAACCATTATGGTTAGGATCCCTTTGATCACATGCTCCCTTCACCCCTTTCATAGTTTAACTAATCAGAGACTGCATAGTTGTTTTGAGCCAATTAGGACTCAATGTGTCCTGTGCATACTCCCCGTGTTTGGCTAACATTGTTAATATTGGTCCAATCAGTATAGTTTTGTTTCTTCCATGGCAGACCTTTTTTGAGCTCTTCAGGAAATATTTATTTCTAGGTTCTCATGGTAACAAATATTCTATTTTAAAATAGACCCAAATTAGCAGCCAGGTAATGATTATTAATACACCAATAGGTCTGTGGGTAAAACCACACTCTCTGAGTACATCCAGTCTATTATGGAGGCTAGTGACATATAGGGCTATTGTCACAATCATAATACCAACATGTATGTGATTACTGCAAAATGGGGTTGATCCTCGGCTCATTAAAGAGCAAAATAGAGGTAGATCAGATGCTGCAATGCATTACAAAAAATCTAATATTAAAATGAAGAAGCAAGTATCAGACATGTTACATGTGTTGTCTTGTGAAATGGAGGAAATTAGAAATTCCCAAGAAACGATGCTTGCCCAGGCTGAAATAAAGGTCAAATCTGGGAAAACCCTCGACCGTACCATAGTGTTATTGATGATGTCCATACTCCAATTAGTAATGGCTTCAATTTCAAAAACTTACAGAAACTCATAAATATCCACCTGCATTTCCATTCCAAATAGCATGATTACTTGTAGATTAGACCTAATGGATTCCGCCGCACCACATGTTTTTGCTGTCAGAGAGAAATATTTCAATTGTTAACTTCTGAGCTTTAAATATAGTGTTTGAAGTCATAATGGCTGTTCTTGTTTGTTTTTGCAACTAGACAACAATGGAGTAAATGAGAAATAATCTCAAAAAGAATGTCTCCTAAGTACCAAAAACTACCTGCTGCAAGCGATTTACTGCCTTTAAATTTCTTGACGGGCATAACTGAGGTAATACCAAAGACGAAGAAAGACCTCTCTGACAGAGCTGAATACGCTTATTTACAAGAGCCTTTACCGCTTTGTTCTCAACCTCAATAAATCATCTTTCATGGTTATTCGTTATTTATATTCATACCATGCCATAAACAAGCAAGCACACAGCACCAAAATTACCTGTCCTTCTGGATAAAGAAAGTCCTCATGCAGTGACCCAAAAGAGCTGCAATCTCCCGTATGCTTTCAAGCAAAACATGCAGGCAGCATTCTTTGATACCTTTCTTCATCAACACTAAATTTTTCTGTGTCAACATTTGGTGTATACGTCTCCAGTTTACACACTAGTTCTGCTTTCGTTGCACATCTCAGACAAGACATAGAAATGGCATTGCGTCCGTTTCGAGGAGGAATAAATCCTACTTTCGCAGAATTACGACCGTCACTTTTTATGATCCTTTCCCTCCTCTGCTGATGTCATAACTTTCAATTGTCTGAGATACCACTGAGATTCCATTCTTTCAGCTGTGAAATTCTATATAGATGATTGCACATTTTTTTTGGATAGCATATCGGATAGGTTGTTTTAAGGTAGTGTGGTTGAGTAACGATTATGGTGCCCGCTAAAAACAGGCGATAGTTTGTTTTTTTTTGAAAATTACTGCATTTTCATGGAAATACTTTGCCAAATGAACTAAATGAATTAAACAATTATAGCAAAACTGCAAAAATATCAAAAAGCCTGTCTCACTTTTTCTTTTCAAATTTCACGGGGAAAATGGGAATGGAAAAAGGACTCTCAAAAAGTATGGACACTTTCTGCAATAAATAATCTAAAGCTGCAGTTTGAATTCATATAACGAATAATTTGGAGATAGATATTCCAGTCGTTAATCAAGTTCCAAGTAGAGACAAAATTTCTACAGATGCAGATATTCCACAGTATTGAAGCTGTGCAAATGCCGCCGAGACCATCGTATTACACTTAAATGTTATGGATGGTTTCAGCTACTGTAGTCAAGTCTGTGGGCATCATGGACCTAGACAGACAAACTTACTCTCCATAGCTTCCTGTATTTTCGCAATTCTTGCCAGAAAAAGTTTAAATCAATTTCCTTATTTGCCGTGCACTCTGGCTGGCTGGAACAAGAAGGGCTAAAAGAGTATCTGACTAACATTGGACCGCAAAATTTGCACAAACAAACCCAGAAGGTCCTTCGACAGAACAGATTATTTACAACTTACAACTGACCTTCAGCTCTGTTCTTTCTAAATCTGGAAACAACTGGGATACACAAGTAAGTGTCAGTGCTCGGAAATACGACACAGGGTGTGAAAAGAGAAGATTGAATAACAGGATGAAAAACGTCACCTTGTGTGTGGCTTCCTGCTTTATTATGGATGAAATTAAAAGAGCCATGTCAATACATGTTCATACCCTAATGGAAAATCGCTGTGACCTTTTTTGTTTGACACAACCGTTTGACCTATACTGAAAGTCAATCAACTTACCAGCTTTACGAACCGAGGCGTTTTTGTACTCAACTGTGCCATTTTGGCACATAAAAATGACAATAGCGGACAAGATGGCATCCCTATTTGTTACCAAAGTTACACTATCCATAAGTGTATAATCACAAAAGCAAGGCGTTTTCTCACTGTAAAAGCTCAATTCAGAGACAATCCTAGATAGTTTAGGAAGGTAGTGCACAAAGAAAACCCTTTGAAACACTTTATTTCTAGCACAGCTGTTTTTTATTTGTTTTGTTTTTATTTATTTATTTTCTTTTTTTGCAAATCTGTCATTATTTACGTTTTAAATTGTTGTCAGGAATGTAGTGATGTCTGAACGTACACAGATTACAATGATCTATGACTCGGTTGATGAAAATGAAAACTACTTTCTGTGAAAAGAAACCAATAAAACCGATCGTGATAATGCATACAAATGTTCCTTACTAAGTAGACTTCAAGGCAATAGAGGATTTGGTAAACAGCGATGTCCCGTTTCTGAAAATTGATGGCGTTAACAGAACGCTTGGTATTTTTCAGCTCAACTTGCGTTGAAGTAATTTTATGTCAAATTTGAAATATATCAATACTGTAATATCAACATTTGTGCCGAATGTGCCGCAATCTGCACTATGTAAAACATCAAATTCAAACTAAAGTCATTTATTATTTTAGCACATTTCCATCAATGCCACAAATCACATTCTGAAAATCTAAGATGACATTAAGAAGCTAATCAAAGCAATCTCCAAAAATGCTGTTGTCGCATGCTAACTGCTAATTATTTTGAACTTTCAAAGCCACTACTGAATTCAAAATATAACTCCTCATGCGGGTCATATATTCAATTGAAAAGTACTCATAGTCATACAAACTGAACTCCACGTTTTGTGTTGTTGCGTTTTCCCATTTACTCCGAGTAAAATTTGCATTAAACATGTGCATGAATACGCAGAACCTCCAAGAAGATAGTTCTGAATTGTCGTTAAATTAACTTAACTGAGTGTCTTGCATGAAAACAGGACATGTAACCCATTTTCAAGGAAAACTACTCACGTTCTGTGGGAATTTAACAAAAATTACTGTTGGAACATTTTATGTGGCTGAGGATGTAAAATTCTAAAAGTTCTGATGATGCACATGACCAACATTAGCAACATGACTTAATTTCTTCTACATTTATGTCATGCGGTGGAATATCAGTGCACAAAGGATGATGAAATAGCAGAACTCTACTCAGGACACAACCAGGTAGTTATAGAAATGACCAAAATGCCATGGCAATAAACTCACTAGGTTTCATATGTGGTCAAAATCGGGATATTTGTGGCCACAAAAAGCGTGGCACCGTTGTCTGAGAAAAGAGATTTTACCAATCGTCACTTTGGGGATTTTTCTATTTTGGGAAAAATGTGGCCAAAAAGTGTGGCTTTAGGGAAAATGCAAAGTGAGCAGTAGGTCAATATCAATCTACTTTCTTTACAGAGTATTCTTTGAAGTAATTTGCGATCTAATTGTATTACAGTATAGTTCGCTAGGATTTGCAATCTGATTGAAAGCGTATGCCATTAATTCCTGTTTTTGCCGAGGCTGCAACTGGCCGATTTCATCTGAAATCGGATTTGATGGGCACCACCATTATACAAAGGGGAAGACATTACAGTCACAGTTGCGACAGGATCCCAGAGCATTACACGAAACACCCATTTAGAAACACCATTCCACTGACATCATAACGGTTAGATCGTTTGCATTCTCTTGGGTCTTCTTTCGCACAAGGGAACTTCGCTAATAATACAATTGATCAGTGGCGGATCCATCAACAGCACATATTCTCTGCAGAAAAGACTAATCAATATATTTCAGGATAAAAACTAGCCGTGGCCCATCCTTCGTATGGTTGATGATTGTAATGATGATATGTTGCTCGGGCGGGAAGGCATACAAATAAAAATGTCTAATTGTAGTAAACAGATGACAAGAAGTAAAACACTGGCTATATCAAAGTCACCCCCTTCTGTAATCATTTGACAAAGGAATTTTTTGGAGCCACAGGAAAGGAATCCCCCAGTCAGGAAGGAAGAGAGAACAACACCTTATAAACTCGATCTGTAATATAATTAACACAACAACCCCTACTTGTCTCATCTGACAAACCACCAACAACATCCAAGTCATGGTAAAAGTAGCTTTACTGTCCCAATGAGGAAACAAGAAATGACACAAAAAATCTGAATTTTAGATAACACAATACAGCATGACAGCAGAATGGAACATAAACAACACATTGCAAGGAAAATTATTTTACATCGAATCATTTTACAGGGTTGCCACACTGCTTTAAAGATGAATTTCCCTGTAATTTTCCTGTGTTTCCCTGTGCTATTGCTTGGCTCCTTTAGAGCCAGCTTTGTGATTGAAAGAGGGGGTTCATAATATTTAGAGAAAATGGTTTGGCACTAGGCCTACTATAAGCTGCAGTTTACACAGAATGTTGTCATGGCATCATTTACCTACCAGAATTGTGAACGTTCAATGACGCAACGTCATATTTAGTTTTTTCCGTGTTTTTTTTTCATACAAATAACAAATATCCCACAACCAGCTGAGGCAAGATACTATCACTGATCCCTTATAAAATGCAGTCACAAATGTAATGGAGCCTGGTGGAATAACCTCATTTCATTACTGGGGTGTCCCCCAACTCAAAGTTTGCTACAAAAGTCAAAACATTGTAGCTATATCACTTGATCAGAGATTTGTTTACAATTTCCCACGTTAAAGATAAATTCCCTGCGTGAAAACATATTTTAATGGTTTTTGATCAATTCCCCGTGTTTAACACGTCTGGTAAATGAACATTCCCTATTTTCACTGCAGTGTTTCAACCTTGCTTTACTGTGCAGTTTGTTCCTGCGTCCTTCAGTCATTTAATGTATCAGATTCCACAAACAGGCCGTTTCAATTTTATATGATAAATTTGGCAAGGTATTTTCGTTCATGTACGTTGACTTCGTTATCTGGTAAACAGGATTGCAGCTGTGCAAATGCTCAGCAATTCAGGACCTTCGCAATGCCAATAACATGACAGCATTCATGGTTGATTCTTTCGTTTCACAATGTAATTCCATGTATCAGCTACAAACGAAAGAAAAATTTTATGATCTGTTGTAAAGAACCAGATGTTCTTAACCCACTTCTCACTGTATACGTTGTATTCAAAGAAACTACAAAACACACAGAGAAGCTATGGAGGAAAGGATATCCTTAGAGAATAATTGTTAGCTTGCATCAAGTTCTGACAATTATTAAACACACCGCTTAAAACTATTTCATACTGTTCAATAAGCGTGTCTTATTGAATGAAGTATCCAAAGTTTTGGTAGCTTGGGAAGGGATTCTGTGTGCGCCAGTATGGTCTTTTTTGTTACATAGTGATCCTTGGGCTGGATTTAATTCATCGTATTTGTCATCATGTTTCGTATTCATGTTTGCCATGTCTTAAAGCCTTTCTATGTCATCTAATTGAGCCCTTTTCTCAGTTTTTACTAAAGCATTCATCTTTGTCACATCTTTAAAGGCTCGTTCACACTGCGATGGCAATGACATTTTAATTTTAGTGTCGTTGCCTTCACCGTCACAACTGGGCATAAAACCCATTCGATGACAATGTCGTTGCTGGTGCCATTGCCATAGTTTCATTTTAATACATACAACCCATTCATGTCTGTTACTGCCGTTGCAGTCCCAGTATGATAGAAAGTTAAGTCTCTCACTGTTGTCTCATAAAGCTGGTAAATCACGTCTTTAAACCTTAGTTGTAAGGGTTCATTAATTATTGTTTTATCATTGGTGGCTCGTAGAGCTACCTATGTGGTTGACGGACGGTTTTTTGGTCACTTTTTTTGGAAGGTGGAGGGGAC
>JBCAUG010030931.1:0-10266 GCA_038406175.1 Haplosyllis leylae
TGCAGCGGGCGGTATGCCTCTTGCGTTCACGCAGGAGGACTTTCTTGTTCCCAGATCTTTTTGCTTTGTTGCAAATTCTAATCGTAACACCACCCATGCGTTCAATACTGAATCCAGCGTATTCCTAGGTCATGGGTTGTGTTACACCTGCATGACATCATGACCATTTCACTTAAGCACATTCCCTGCCACATAATAACATCACATTTGTATTCCCAATCCAGAGTATTCCGATATTATCTCCAGCGCTACACCTGCTTCACATTATTATTCCAGCACATTCCGCACCAGATGGAGCTGCCGCCGCTGTTGACCCTGTGCACGGAGGTTGAGGCCTGGGGTGTAGCGGCGCAGATCTGTAGGGACAGGTCCCTGTACCCCCAGGCCTTCCATTACCATCTGAGAGAACTCAGCCGAACGGGTCAAGGTCAACGTCCTGAAGATAAGGAAGAGCTGCAGAAATCAGCTGCAAGCGCGACAAAGTATTATCTAAAGTATGTGACTTTATAACCAATCAGTGAACGACTATCACGGGAAGTTAATTACGTGACGTAACATCTTCATGATCTCATTGGAAGGGCAAACAAAGTATTCTCCAAGCAGTGTAGCTTAAAGTAGATATCATGTCCCAAATCTCTCGGAGCTTCCCCATTCACTGGCTAAGCTGACTCGAAAGAACTACAATTGGAAACCGATCTAATGTCTTTATTAGAGTAAACTGTAAACTTCAACAAACAAGAAAAAGAAACGGCGATCTTTATCTAGGAAACCATTTCTTACGTATGTTTGTAGTAAATGCAGTGAAGAAACTGATGCGACGGTAAAGAAAATTGGAGTTGAAAACATCCTGAAGGAGGTAAGATACTTAACACTGTGTTCCAACCAACAACTAATCCTCAACATTGTTGTCAGTGATTTTGATGCGGAAATGTCATATCGTTACAGCCAGCTGCTCTTTGTAACCAAATACGTTGTAAACGGAACCCGGAAGTTGGATTTTTCTTTCGTTCTGTTAGTTAAAAAATCACACATACAGCGTATTATCTTTTCGTATTTGCAGCTCATTTCGTTCTGGACGAAAGAGGATCTGTGTATCAGCCAATTGGAGGATCTCTTACAAGAGAACATGGCTGAACTACAAGTGCCGCTCTTCTCGTTGTTAGGAAGGTAAACATATTATGGCGTTATACCCTAATATGGCACATTTCCTGGTTTAAGTGTCCAGTCTCGAGGAACCTTTTGGGTCGTACCGTAGAAAACAAGTTACTGTTTTTAGTGTAGTTCGTGGAATATAAGCATACACAAGTAAAGGTTAGTTAAAATATGTCATTCCTTCTTGACCTTGATCAAATGACCTTGATACTCAAACTTGACCTGGATATGGTTTCGCTCTTTTGTTTTGCAATGATAGAGAAGACCATCACGAATGTCCCTATGTACTCTCATTGTATCAAAATGCCCGCCTCCATTTACACACGATGTCAATCGGTAAACTTTAATAAGCACTTTGACAGATGCGATGACGTTGAAATTTCACACAAAAAAAGAAAGAACTTGGTCGGGGGGGGGGGGGTCCTCTGGCTCATGGTGAAAACATAACCTTCCCTCGTACTAGCTGGTAGCAAACCCTTTACATTTTCATTGTTTCACTGCAGAGCGTATGCACACGGAGATAGAGCAAACAGTGTGAACGCCTTGCTGTCCAAACTAACTTCCAAGTTCCAGCTTCAACTCACCCTCAGTCTCGTCAAGAGGATAGACAGGTAAAAAACGTTCTAGAATTTATCAGAGAGAAGGACCCCATTCAAAAATCCAAATCAGTGATAGTCTCACCGCTGCTTGAAAAAATATGTGGGTGACGAATTTGGCCACCATGCTGGCTGCCAAGAAGTCGGTTGGTGTCGGAATCAGAAGTGTATCTGAGTTATACATAGAGGGAATGAAGCAGACTATCAAAGGAATTCACACTGGTACTGCAACCCAGGAAAGATGTTATCAGAAGTCCTAAATACGGGTATCAGTGGACCCACAAATGTATAATTCAAAATTAAACAAACCTATAATGTATCCTTGATGGTTTTCTACTGCCGTGATATCCTAACATCATTTGTAATTGTTCACAACTTTTTGCAGTGAAAACGTAAGTGAAGAGCAGTTTAAGGAGCTAGTGGCGCCTTCTTCCGACGGTCAGCAGATACCACTCAAACCCAGAGATAAACTGATACCGACTGATAAACTGTGGCAGGTAGGGTAGCGTTTCACAAAACACGCCATAACCGCGGTTACATGAACATTCCGCGTTCCTGGTACCAACCAATCAGATTGTAGAACGCTGTCAATCCTTTGACGCCTATTACTGGTTCATTAGGAGTCAGATTAGTCATCGACCAGAAGCTTGGAATGATCATGATCAGTAAATTAGACCTAGTTTAGGGGAGACGCAATTGGTGCATATGTCAAAACGACATCATATCGAGCAAGCATGTACGGTGACGACGTTAAATTGTGCTCTCTTTGTGTCCCAAAATGTTTTTGCTCCGAGAATGGTGGCCTTTTGAAACGCGCTGCAAATGTTTGACAGAATTGGTTAATTATTACAAAGGAGTTTCTTGGTTTCGCAGGACATCTTCCAGAACCTAAAGAAGGACATAGACACGAACACTAGCATAACTCTCTCACCCAATCAATTAAGAACGCTAATAGAAGCCAATGAAAGACGAGCACGTGACAGTGTCTCAACCAATGGGATTGATTCTTCTTCATCCGAGGCAACAGAGAATTTTGGAAGGAAAACTGACGAGGCGCAGGAATGCGACGCCGTTCTGTTCACCTGTGGCCACCATTACACCCGGGAATCCTTCCTGGAGTCAGTCATTCCCAGCTTTGAGGTGAATTTGTCTCAGGCGCCAAACAACCTTCCACAAACGGCCAGTCTACTGGCCAGCCATTACAGGAAGAAGGGTGAGCAGCCAATGGCCTGTCCGCGCTGCGTCCTGTCGTCCATACAGTCTAGTTAACTCTGAGATGAGTAAATTTTTTTCCTTTTCTGTGTAAAACTGAAATTGGTGATTTGATAAATAGATGTCGCTTTTTCAGTTTATTTAGACTGATAAAGGTCATTTGTATTTATGCTTTCAAAAACTTATAATATTTCGTAATTACCTTCACGAATGGAAATACTGACAGATTATCTTGGCTGCTTCAAGTGGTTGTTTTTGTACACAAATCCCTCTCAGACGCAACGTCATATTATGACGTCATTAATTTTTCGGTAGAGTTGCTTTGTTTGCCGTTTGAATATATTGTGAATGCGTTTTAGGTAAAACATGGAACAAGAATTAAATAATTTTATCTGTGATTTTAATCTGTGATGACAATAACGATTCAATGCAAAAGTTTTCAAGATATAACTCTGCCTAATTTCTGTGCGATTGAGCTCGGTTTACTCTTGGATCTCAAATTGTTGATGATAATTTCCGGTTACTCAAAGACTTGATGATTAAATTAAGGGTTTATTCACGCTGCATCCACAATTTTTCAGCGTCTACGTCTATAATTTTGTAGCGTCTGCGTCTACAATTTCCAGCATATTTCTGTGCCACAATTTACACTAAGAACCGCATGCTCAGTTGCTGATGTAGAAGCTCAGTATTAAAAGGGTGTAACCTGTGTTCGCACTTACCGACAAATAACCCTTAAAGCTTCCAGTCAAAGTCAGTTTAATATGGCTGGCAGCATCAGAATGGATCCGGTGTAACATTTGTCAATGGGATTTTTGCCATTTTACAGGAATTTTACGGAATTTTCAGCAAAATCCCATAGCAATCCTGTAAAATGGCAAAAATCCTGTAATTTTCCGTAAAGTCCCATTGGCATTCCTGTAATATGAGCCGGGGGGGGGGGGTAATTACAGGGGGGGAGCTTTCGAAAATGGTATACAGGACCCCATTCTGACGCCATGAACATTGATGCTATTGATGTTTTCTCTTTGACGGTGACTTTAATGGGTTGTTTTGACGGTAAGGATGAACAGGGCTCTGAAACGAATATTTCTACTTCCTGTCATGTCGATGTTATTATTGATGAATATTGTGAAACTTTTACACAATTAGTTTTCAATTAGACGGATGATGAAGAAATCTGTAAAACCTCCAGGGCTCAATTTTCGTTGCTTTTTCGTGTCGTAATACGCATGTCCGAATTCTGTAAGTAACCTTCAGCCCAGTGGCGGATCCAGGACTTTCCAGGGCGTCAACTTTAAAGGCAGCGGCAGCAACCTATTATTTGGCCATTTTCCCAGGGACGAGCGACCCCTTGGATCCGCAAATGCAGTGAGATGTAAAATAGCAGAACCTCTCTTTTAAGATCAAGATCATATCCTAATGCGACACCTGCCAAACTCTTGGCATCCGTCATGGCGATCAGTCACTATTCGCACTTAAGTTTTCAAGCAGAGCTACACAAAATGTATGAATTAGCCAGTCATAAATGTATTTGGGTTCTCCTTTGAGCTATCAAGTTGAATGCGCAGTTTTCATAGTACAGGTGCTACGTACAATATTAGATATTAAGCTTTTCTCTATTCAGCTTTGTGGACTATTTTTAGAAAATCCTTCATCGTTGTTGTTGTTGTTGTCATTGGTGTAAAAGATATATTTGTGATTGTTGAATTTTGTACATTTTTATGATGAAATAATAAATAGATAGTTCTGAATCTTTTGTAATTTTTTCAATTTAAATTCTTTTTCTTGCGTCAGAATCCATGAGATACTATTCACATCGTTTGAAACACCAGATGTTTTCTTCATTCGAGTTTTTCCTGAAATAGATCATTTTGGCAGATGTGGCAATGTTGTATTCACTTGTTTATGGGGGGGTATGGAACGTTCAGAACTGAGTGGCAAACGTTAGGATGAACCTTCAGCACTTACTACAAGACGTCAGAATAATTTATAATTGCGGAGTGAAATATTGCATGATGCTCAATTGATTTGTGCGGAACTATATTTAGTTTGCATTTCACAGTCGGTGTTAAATTTCATTCGTAATTAAAGCTATAATAAATCCCTCGAACATGAATAAAGTACCACTGTCATGTGCATACGGAAATGAAAATAAAGAGTAAATGGAAGCAATTTCAGATATTTATTTCTGAACAGTTTGTACTGTATGATAGAAGTATTTAATAAAAAATGTATTGGTCGTGATTATTTAAAATGAGTTAGCTTTCCAAAATCGACAAACTTAAATCAAGTGGTGGTGTAGGTGGTGCGACATTGGTTTCTGTTGACGACAGATTGCCATGCGGACTTTCCACTGAATGTGCCTGTGGAACTTTACGTGACGCTTCAGAGATTTGCTGAAAATATATTTTAAAATGCGGGCAATTTAAAATGTGTGAATTCAGTGATAATTGTGTGTATGCATGAAATCAGTAATAAGTCTGTAATCAGTACAAACCCAAGCGGCTGGAACGTCTGGGTTTTCTGAGACTGGAAATGAATAATGTCACAAATCAATATGCTAATTATTATTCATCTATACGAAATTATGGATTATCATGATATTATAAAAGAGAACACATACATACAAATTTGTGCATTGTCCGCTTGTGGATCTGTAAAAGGGAATAAAATTCTTTTCATGAAAATAACATTTACATTGTACAAGATAAAATAATTTCTGTTTGCGTGTTCTGTGTTGCCTGTTCATGTGCGCGTGGAAAACATTTAGAACATTTGCCTGAAAGTTTGTAACATTTTGTAAGTATGAAATGATTATGTAAACATTTAATATGGAAATAATAAGGTATGGTTGTGTGGCAATAATATTCAGTGTGCGTACTTGTACATTTTTTCTTGCCTTTGCCAACACCTGCAGATGTGACTTTGCATTTCATCCGTTCCAGTTTGCCTGATGGCAAGGATTCTCTTTCATGTGATTTACGCATTGGCACCTCATTTCGGGCCTTTGATTGGACCTCCTTTGCAATTCCTACCAGTGGAAGATAACATGAAATAAATATTACTGTCAAAATAGATATTAAAGCAGTCATTCTCATAAAGCATACAGATAAATGTCGAAATTCATCTCACTTGACTTTTTCTTTTCTTTGCCCTTGCCAGTTGTAGCTGTGGAAATGTCATGCGATGTGGTCCTCTCAGGAGAAATCTCTGCCACTTCTTGATTGTCGTCTACAATAGAAATCTTCATCATAAAATGCAATAAGCCAACAGATAGTTTATACCATGAATCATTATGTCTGAATTTGAATACTGGAAATAGTAACCTTCTGACACACTCTCATCTGCTTCAGAAACACCATCCTCATTAGGATCATAAACAATATCTGTTTAAAATAAGGCATTTTCATAACTGGAAAAAAGGCAATGAGACAAACAGATGATGGCAGATAAATGCTTTAAAATTAATTACTTCGTGAGGCCTTGTAACCTGTCCCTTTATATGTTTCGGCAAAAGACATGACTCTGATAGGAGCAGCCTCGGCATTACGGTCACTGAATTTTACAGCTTCTGTAACAGAACCAGTGTAACCATCTACAACTCCGGTTTTTTGAAATTTGTCATAAATGCCTCCAGCCCCAGAAAATGTACACTGATCTCCAGTTTCCATTAACATCACCACAGCTGCCTTTTTCCTGATCTTGGTTGCTGCAAAAACCCTTTGGTTGTAAACATCGCATAGCCTTTTGGTTGCAATTCCATATCGAAATGCTGTTTTCATGTGTGATTTAATCTTGTTCTTCAGCTCCGCGGCTGTCTGAATTAATTAAAAAATAATGGTAATAAGAAAGGCATTGGCATAATATTAGTGATATCAATGTATTGCAATAAAATCCTAAGAAAATTGAAATTACCATTTGCGGAATAGGTTTATGCTTAGCCATTTGCACATACTAAACAGCACCAAGAAGTGATGTGAGCTGGGTTAAATCTTCTCGTCAAATGATTTGGTGGATGTAAAAATTGTCTCACTTGAGTAAAAAAACGAATTTCATGGTTCATCAATTGTAAGAAATAAGGTCAATCTTAAAATGTGAACTTTCAAATGGACATTCATTCAACAATGAACGTTCCCTCAACAGTTCATCCTGAGGAAATGCTATTCATGTGGGTTACATCGGGTAAGGAGTGATAATTTAGTGATTATTACATGTTTTAATTCTTTTAATACATCAATATGGAGAAAATATTATTGCATCCATTTAATTGGACTGAAGACTGAAAGTTTAAGACCATAAATAATGAAATAAAATCATGCGACAAAAAATATGAATTATTTTTCATTCAATAATTTGACCAACTATGCGCGTAAACTTTTTTCTCTCAATTTCTATTTTATTCACTTCCTGCTCACGTTTTGTTTCTTGTTGGCGTTTTTTGTTTGAGGTACAAATTAAGACCGTTTGTTCAGGTATTAAGCAAGTAATTTGCGAGTCTGAAAGTATATCATCATTATCATTGCACTGCATAGATCCGCACACTGAATCATCATCATGATCAATGGGCTAATGCATCCAAGAAAGCAACTGTAAAATTAGGTTAAATCGAGTGTGCAATGCCAGTGATGGCGCCCACATATTTTTAAACTGTACGCACTGTAAAAATTATAATACTGCAATATGTAGTGACGATGTGTCAGTAAATGTGTGAACATTATTTATTTATTTGCTATTGTAAAACTACAAATCTTTATCGCCCGCAAATGAAAATGAGCATTGATTTTGATGTTTTTACAAAAATAGATTACTTTATTTCCTCTGGGGTGCCCCTCTCTTTCACGAAAGGGCATGTAAGCATGGTAATTTTGTAAACAAACGGAAAGTGCATTTAAATGTCAGATGGTTTTTAATCATGTTGAATAATGTTGCACTTGCAAATTACAGCAGAAGAAGTTTGCACAGATGTCTGGACGCAAAAGGAAAATAGCACGTGCAAGAAGGAATTTGCAGCCAGCATTGGATATGATGTAAGCGTGACAAGTACTGTTTAAATGTACATGTATGTCGAAATATTGTCATGTCAATTGAAAACTGTCATGAATGGTTATTATCAATGTCATTTCCAGGGATGTGGATAACGATCCAAATGTGGTACCGCCAATGCAGTCAGCAACATCAACAACAGTAACTGGTCTCCTGATGGTGCCTGCTACAGCCACAATGCCAGCACCTACAGGCCAAGCTGTTCAAGGAGCAATGGCAGCACCCCTTCAACAGATTCAAGGGTTGATGGTCCATCTCTTTGATGTGAACAAACCAACAGGAATGCCACTGTCGCCTCCAAACACATACGCCAGACAATTCCTCAGTCACAGTGCAGGGCATTTATACACTGTATTCAATATCAATCATAGGATTAACATTGTAATTGGGATCAGTTTCCAAAATAAAATGTACAATGTTTCTATGCTTCAGTATACAGTGCGATTATTTTGCAGTGTTGTTTCCAGTCAAAGCAAACCACAGATGTTACAGCCGTCTTCACTCCAGTCATTCGCCTCATCTACAGAGATTATTACGATGAAAGATGCCAATGGAATAGTGAGGTCATATCCTGTGGACAACACAACCTACAACTATGTGCAGTCACTGCTATCTGGACTTACCTCAACTGCACAGATGATTGGGCCTTCTGCTACACCAACTTCACACATCTCTGGATCACCTTCGCTCAGAAGCTTATCATCAGGATCTTCAGTATACAGCAGCCAGAGTTCAGTGTCATCACAACTTTCGCAGGCATCATTCAGCACAATACCCGGAAGGTAGTTGAATTACATTGATTCTTATTATTTTACCCAATAAATCATGACGAATCAACACTGTATTGCACTTTGTAAAAATTATTCTCCACAGAAATCCTGCAGTGACACTCCAGGTTCTGTACAGTGTGTTTGACGATGCGAAGACACCAGATGACATAGCAGCAGTCAAGATGCGAATCAAGCAAATGCTGTATGATATGGAGCAAGAAGCCGGATGGAAAAAACATTTGTCGGGGGAAGGTAACCAACAGTGAATGGAACAGAGTTGATGGAAAGGTGATTGTGGGCGCATAAATATGATGATAACAAAGTTTCACAAGTTATAAAAACGAGTTGATTACACCTAAGTTTTCGATATTTTATTTGCAGTTCATCTAATCACATAAAATTTTAAGCAGTTCTGTTTTTAGTTTCCACTGGGTGAATTCTCCTTTAGTGTCTACAGGAAAATGTTTCAAACATGACATAAGAATCTGAGTAAGTTGTATGCATGTCAATACATGTACAACTATGTAGTATATTTATTTTTACTCACCATTATTGCATTTAGTACAATGCAGCAATTTGTGGAAATACTTGTGAACAGTTGTTGAAAATGGTATACCTACTCTAAAAATGGAATTAACATTTTTAGGGAGTATACTTGCCATTGTGCACACAACTTTATTTCCTGATGTTCTGCCACTTTACACACTCTGTGTAAATTTAATGTCTTTCCTAAGAAAAAATTCAATGTGAATTAAACTTCTTTAATTCCAACATTGAAAATGGTATTATCGAAAGATAACATTTCATATGGATACAGGGGTCAATGCCTTAAGAATGCATATATTTTTTACAGTTTCACATGTAGAAGAAAATGGAAGTGCAGTGAAAGGAATTTTAACTGAGCGCGAGAGTGATGAGAACAAACCCATTGCTGATGAATCCAAGGTTATAACATGTGAAACTTCTTCTGCCAAATGTAATCAGGGAAATTTAGTTTTGAAACCGAAGAAAGGTTTTCTTACAAAAGTAAATTTAGTTGTAAGCAGAATGTTTAGTTCGAAAATATAACCTATAATCAGAATATTGAAGTGATTGTTTGTATGAATCAGGATCGTGGAACTTACGTCTGGTACTGTATGAAAAGATTTCGTAAAGTTGGTGTCATTTTATGGAAACCAGAGAGTTGTATTTCAGCGAATTTTTTCCATTACGTGTATCATGGTAGTTCCCTATTAATATTGCGTTAGTAAGAAGAGTTTATAATCAAAGCAGAAGCTGATTGATATTATTTTTCATGATGGAGAAAAATCATTTATGGCTGTGATTTGTATTTAGTGATTTTATGTCGAAGTTGTTTGAGCAGAGAAAGTCATTTTGGTTTGATTTACTTTGTTTATTTTTGATATGAAAATACTTAATTTTTAGCAGAGCTGTTGTAAACAGCTGGGCTATTTAAATGGAAATATTTTTTGGTGAAATCTCCAAGATTC